>VMDO01002481.1:98990-144580 GCA_007922755.1 Pedetes capensis
TCAGATCTCGGAAGCTAAGCAGGGTCGGGCCTGGTTAGTACCTGGATGGGAGACCGCCTGGGAACACCAGAAGCTGTAGGCTTGGGAGAAGGACCTGGCAACCCCCTCCCAAAAAAATCAATCTGCCATTGAAAACCCTATGAACAGCAGAGAAGCACTGACAATAGTGTTTCCCCTGTTGTACAGAGGGTCGCTATGAATCGGATACCGACTCTATGGCACCTAACAACAACAACAATGCCTTATTAGTAAAAAGATCCAATTTTTCATTCAAAATCCATTTGTTAAGCCATCTATTTTTTGTAGAACACATAATTATGCTCCCAGTAATACTAGTAGAGAATAAATTGGATATACAGTAATGAGTTCTTATAATTTTGAAGGTATATATGGAAAAACAAGGTAGTATGAAGAAATAAGCATTGATATTTTTCACTATAATTTCCAAATAAAAGAAGTCACACCCACCTCTAACAATAGTATCAATAAAGTTCTCAATGTATCTCTTAGCAATTATAACTCTTACAAGATAGAATAAACCAGTTGGGCGCGGTGGCACACGCCTATAATCCCAGCATCTGGAGGCGGAGGCAGGAGGATCACAAGTTTGAGACCAGAGGCAGTCTGCATAACTTAGCAAGACCCTGTCTCAAAAACTAAAAAAAGAAAAAAAATGGGCTGAGGGTGCAGCTCAGTGGTCGAGCACTTGCTGAACATGCATGCTCGAGGCCCTGGGTTCAACCCCCAATATCTCAAAAAAAAAGACAGAATAAACCACAGTGTACTTGCTAGTATGGTTCTAACTATAACCCACAAGCATTTTCTACAGAAATTGGAATTCTGAGATCCTTGGGAGAAACGAAATACATCATAATAATGTGTCTGAAAAATGGAGAGATGAATACTGCGTATAAATAGACATATAATCCTAAATTTTAAATTAAGGTATATTTACATAAGAATGATTTTTCTCTAGAATAGGAATTCTCTAATTTTTTTACATTTTTAAAAAATCTCTCCAACTAGACTTCTTTGAGAAGAACACATTTTAATGTTATATATCTATATCTGGTTAGTACCATGCCTAACACACAAGAGAAACTCAACAAATGGATAACATAAAAATCCATGGATAAGAAGTGACATTTGAAAAACAGACTCCAAGCCTGCCACCATGGCACATGCCTATAATCTCAGGGACTCAGGAGGATGAAGCATCTCCTGAGAATCATAAACTGGAGGCCAGAGGCAGGCTACACATCTTAATGAGAGCATGTCTCAAAAACAAACAAACAACAACAACAACAACAAAAAAAAAAACCCTGCTGGGAGCGGTGGCACATGCCTGCAATCCCAGCGGCTCAGAGGTGGGAGGATCACACGTTTGAGACCAGAGGCAGTCTGTGTAACTTAGTGAGCTCCTGCCTCAAAAAGTAAAAAAAAAAAAAAAAAAAAAAAAAAAGGGGCTGGGGTGCAGCTCAGTGGTCCAACACTTGCAAAGTATGCAGGTGAGACGCCCTGGGTTCAACCCCCAGTACCACCAAAAAAAAAAAAAAAAAAAAAAAAAAAAATTAAAATTAAAATGAAGAGAGCTGAGGGTTCAGCTCAGTGGTAGAATATTTGCCTAGCATGTGTAAAACCCTGGATTCAACCCCCGCTAGCACTGGGTATGGTAGGGGGGAAGACTCCACAAACTAACATCAGATAAGTCCAAAGATTCAATAGTTCACCATCAAAAAGAAATTAATGATCACTTGGATGGTGCATGTATTTATAAAAACATACTAACCTCAGTTCCATTTCTTATACAGATAATGGATAGAGGGATTTCTCAAAACATTTATCAATGTTAATGTTTTACATACCTTGTTAAGAAAGATAGAGACAACTCAGCTACATAACAATACAATGAGCTATATTTTTAAGCAGGTATACACAAAAGGTAATGATTAATTTTAAATGACAAAGCCAGGCATGGTGGCAAACACCTGTAACCACAGCACCCAGGAGACTGGGGCAGGAGGATCAACATGAGTTTGAAGCCAACCTGACGTACATAGTGAATTCCAGGCCAGCAGGGCTACAAAGCAAGACTGTCTCAAAACACCAACAGAAAAAAAAGAAACAAAAAAAATAATGATACATACTCCACAAAGACATTCTATAAAATGTTACTAAGAGAGTTCTCAAGTCCATACTATCAATCACTTTGGTACTGATCACATCAACTACTACCAAATATCAGAAAGACAAAATCTGATTCTCAAAAAGCATTGTCAAACTGAGTATGTCGGATGCCAAGTTGGCAAACTGGAACTTCATCAAAATTTATCAGCTGGACATACAGCCCACTGGTAGAAAGCCTGTCTAGCATGTTCAATGACCTAGATGTGATCCCCAGCATTGAAAAGGAAAAAAATGTCATATAAGAAGTGTCTGAAGAATTGAGTTTATAGTTGAATTTGTAAAGAATTTGTAAAGCCAGGTGCAGTGGCATATGCCTGTTAATCCCAGAGACTCAGCCGGTTGACACAGGAGGATGGCGAGTTTGAGGTCAGCCTGGGCTACACAGCAGGCTCCATGCCACTCTGTGTTACATAGTGACACATCTTCCTCAAAAAAACAAAAATCACAGGTAATGAAAAGACAATATTTGCTCAGATAATAATGACCCTTCACATTTTTCTGCCATTGTAGACTAAATAACCTTGAAGTTTCTATTTAGAAAATACTTGCAAGAAGGTGATTAAAATTAAAAGACCACAGAAAACTGACAACTTTTTAAAAGTCTGCATTCTAAGACACAAAGTATTAAGAGTTTCAAGCAAATATGGGACAGACTTAAAATAATTAAGATTGTCCTTTAGAGAAAGAAAATAACTAATCCAACTTGAAAATGACGCCAAATGGTTAAAAAGTTAGTGGATTCTTATGGACTGAAAGTTGATTTTAAAACTTGGTAAGCACAATATATACTTAAGACCACAAGACCACACAAACATCCTACCACTGAAAATTCAAGTACCAAACTACAGCCTAGAAAAAGCATAAAAGAATATGGGAATTAAGGCTCATATATTCTTTTTTGGGGGGAGGGGAGGAGAGGTTGTTGAGACAAAGTCTTGTTACATAGCCCAGGCAGGCCTTGAATTTTCAATACTCCTGCCTCAGCCTCCCAAGTGCTGAAATTACAGACTTGTGCCACCATGCCCAGAAAGTCCCTGCATAGTATAAAGATGTCACTATCTGCTTTGACCAAAACTGTCAAAAAATGTTAAATAAAATTAACTCATTTTTAAGTACATATACTGGAACACTGAAACCAAAGAGAAATTTTGTAACTTTCATGGTAGATCCGTACAAAGTTCTTAAAATAACAAATTAAAGAAAAGCTTACCCGTTTTAAAATTTTGACCTTGTGCTTTACTGTATCATCTGCATATTTGTTTTTGTCATTTGTTGTCATGTGCTTTGATAACCCAAGCTTTTCACTTTCCATTGTTTTATATTCACTGTGGACTTCAATTGTAGCTTGGTTTTCCAAATTATCTGGGTCTAATATTTCGGTCTTTTTATCTTCTTCAGCACAACATTTTACACACACATATTCTTTGTCTTCCTCTCCCATCTGTTGTGCTTGAGAAAGACTTAACCCAACACAATCACCATGAAACCAGTCATCACATCTCCCACAGCCAACCATAAACCTGGAGGGGGAAAAAAAGAGAGGGAAACAAAACAAAACAAAACAAAACACTTGTGATTATTTTTTTTAAAAGTTCTAAAAGTGACAGCTAAGTGAATTTTTTGTATTTCATTATCTAACATTGTGCATGTTTTCCATCTTTAATTTCAACATGCCATAATTTCAACATGGAGCAAGTTTTCAAAGACAAGAATATCTTAACGAAAATGGAACCAAATTTTTCCCATGCTATGAATAAGAAAATACTGGGGGTTAGAGGGAGACACATACAAAACACTATCAGGATATAAAAATCTTCATCAGCACAGAATACTGCATAGCATAAAGCAAAGTATAGAACAACAACTCCACTGAGAAGGGTGGTGATGTTTGAGAACCTGATCAAAATCCATCCAATTTACAGCTATACTACCAAAGATCACAAGTCATACCCGAAGTTGGAGAAGAATGGGTTTATTCAACACATTAACAAAAGGGAAAAAATATATATATGTAAATCAGAAACTATAATCTTTCCAATTGTTTCATAACCATTTTATATAATCTAAGCTCAAAATATTCTACTTCATGCTACCATGTTGATTCAGCTAAAGAATCTTTTTATGCACTTTTGGGCGTGAAGAATTTTCTAATGCCTTTCCCTATAGAAAAATTTACCAAGTAAATGACAGAGAAGACTTAGATGGGGAGGGTGGGGAGGAAGCATAAAATTAATTTCCCCAAATAAAGATCCATATTCTATCTTAAATCTAAAGATATCAGTATTCAGGTTGGATTTTAATTCTAATCTCCTAATGTTGTCCCTTTATTGCATTTTGTCTAAGAAATAACCTCACTAAGCAGTAAATCCAGGGATATTAGTTTAATAAGTCAAGAAAAACAGCTTTTATTTTCCTAATAAACAGTATTTGTAACTATGTTTGAATGAGACAGCAGATCATGGTAAATGACCAGCAATTCAAGGGAAAATTTATCTTGCACTAATTTTCAACGCACTGTTAGGAAACCTATAAAGTTCCACTTCAAATATTCATGTTTAACATTTTCGTTTTTCCTTCTTCAAGCTATCAATTCATAGTATGTTTGAAAGATTGGGAAATGTTCTTTCATAATTGAAATACTTTCTTCTGATTTTGAAATCAGTGGCACCACCAACAGTGCCAAACACCTTTTAAAGGTTTGTGTGGCTCAGTGCTCAGTGGTAGAACACTTGCCTAGCATATGTGAATCTCCTTACCACTACAAAAAAAGGGGGGGAGGGGGCTTGTAGTCCAAGACATAAGTCCTATTCTAATGTCAGAACTATAAAAATTAGAACATTACCTTTAAAAAGTATTTGGAAGGTCATGCCAAATACCTCATTCCAAAATAGCACTTCTCTTCTTCCTCATGTGCTGTTCTACTATATGCCAAACTATTGCTCTACCTAAAGACATGACTTTTTCATGTCTACAACTAGCCACTCTCTATCCTAAGTGGTAATGCCTGTGCTAGCTTTATCAGTAAGTCCTCAATGTTTTGGACTCAATGTTCGAGACAATTAAGAAAACTTTCAAGCAATGTAATATTTGCGAGAAATAGTTTCTTTAGGTTTGAGATTTTTGATGGTTTCATAATGTTTCAAAGATAGATATTCCGCCCAACAAGGGCTTGAATACAGATGCTTTAATGTTCTTCCAATTTTTTTTTTTGCAAATTTTCCTTTTTTTGTTTGTAAAGTCACACATTTGCTATTTCTTGAAACCAACTGTCTATCATGAATAGTTCTGAAATGCTGAAGGAAAGCTAACAGTAATTTCCTTTTATTTCCATGACCAAAGCTATAGTATTTCTTCAAAACAAGCCTGGAATGGTTTCAGTAAACCACAACTTAAAATGTTACAGACTATGTTTTTGTCCCAAATCTAATTCTAAGTGCCAAATTATGAAGCATAAAGTGTTTTCAAATTTGTATTTGACTTAAACAGGGAAGATTAGTTTTACAATCAAAAAATTTATCGGGTAATTATTTCACCATGCCTTATTTCAAGTTTATTTTGGAACTGTCTCAAATTTGAACAGTTCTGAAAAGAAAATCCCTAGTGCTATGTACAGATGTTAATAGTTTAGTCTTTACGTAAAAAAAAAAAAAAAATGTAGTCAAATAAAACTTTCTAAGAAATCAAGAAAAAGCAACATTGATAAAAAAAAATTCCACATGTCCTAGAGAAAAATAAAATCCAACTTATATGGGATTGCCCCAAATTATAAAATATGGATCATATTTAGGTTTAAAACTTAGAAGTACTATGAACTTTTTTAAATGATATTTTTTTTGAAAAGGTTGGCTTCTCACAGAGAAATAGAGGGGGTAAGGAAGGGATAAAGGGACGGAAGAGGAATGCATTTTCTTCCTTTTTCAGGCTACATACTCCATTTTAAAATTATATTGGTCATGTTTAGGTTTAAAACTTAGAAGAACTATGAACTTTTTAAACTATTTTTTGAAAGGGTGGCTTCTAATAGAGGAATGGGGAAAGGAAGGGAGAAAATATGAATGTATTTTCTTCATTTTTTAGACTAGTTATTCCACTTTAAAAACAATATTGATCATATGTAGGTTTAAAACTTAGAAGTACTATGAACTTTTTAAACTATATTTTTTTTAAAAGGATGACTTCTCAGAGAGCAGGTGAGAAAGGGAGAGAATATGAATGTATTTTCTTCCTTTTTCAGGCTACTTATTCCACTTTAAAAACATGAGGCATGGGAAGACATGGTAGGGGGAGTGGTAGCACCCATGTGAGTAGCTAACAATTACTCTCCCACTTTCTGCTTTGTCCTTGAATTTCTGAGCACCAAGAGGAGAAATCACTTCAAGGAAAATACTGTAGCCTAGACATTACCTTTGATTAAAACAATCAACATTGTATGTACTTTAGCTCTGAATCAGTTAACTGGAAGAATGCAGCAATACCTATGTCTTCTCCTACTATGCTCATATATAAATTAAGAGTAAAAATAAAAAATAAAAATCTACTACAAGGCAAGTCACAACAAATTTAAGAGCCTAATCCTTATCTTACCTTTTTGGCATGAGATAAAAAAATTCTTAAAAATTTCAAATTTTTTCAAAGCAAACTAAAGAGGCAACACTGAAAACTCCTATTCTTTAACCACTTCATGTCACAAATTCACTAACATTGTAGGTGTTACAAGATGGAGCCGTCAGTTCTGATGTTTCCTGTGACAGCCTAGACTGTTATTTTGACTAAATATGTACTCACTCTTCAATCCTATCCCACATAAACATTAAATCATTTATTATAAACAACTTAATCTTCAGAGGAAAATACTGTCTATAAAACTCTTAAGATCTTAAGGAAAATCAGAATCATTTATTCTAGAAAAGAATTTCCCTCTCAGAAATAGTTTTCTTGTCTAAATACAAAGCCATGAATCCATTTTGCTAAGGAGATTTTTGGTTTTTTAGACTTCATCCAATATACTAATCTACAACTGAAGTCAAGAAAATGCAATGTAAATGAAAGATAGGGCATCTTTTGGACAAATGAGGAAACAGAAACCAAAGAAATACAATATGAAAGACCGACTTCTTTTAAAATGCCAATTAGCTTATGTTGAAAAGTTCAAAAGTCACATTTAAAAATAAACAAAGGATTAGTCTTCTTTTTATTTTTTATTTTTGTGGTACTTGGGGACTGAACCAAGGGTCTCACACACACTTCGCAAGCACTCTGCCACTGAGTTGCACTCCCAATCCTTTTTATTTTTTAAATTGAGACTGGGTCTAAGTTCGCAGGCTGCTGTGGCCCCCGAACCCGGGATCCTCTTGCCTCCACCTCCTACCTCCCAAGTCGATGGAATTACAGGCGCGTGCCACCATGCCGGGTTTGACAGTCTTATTCTTAAAATAATTAATTACATTTGGTATAAGGTTGAATCAGAAAAATAAACTGAAACCAACCAAAAATTCTAGCATGCTATTATAGTTAGGATGGGCTGGGATTTAGCTCAGTTGGTAGAGCGCTGAGCTGCAGTCTCTGAGGTCTCGAGTTCAATTCCCAGCACCGCAAAAATGGGAGAAGGGCCTGGCAATCCACTCCCAAGGCAATCCCGAAACAGTTAGCCATTGAAGACCCTATGAGGGTCGCTATGAGTCGGATACCGACTCGACGGCACCTAACAACACAACAATTATAGTTAGGATATGTAGAGAAGTTGCTTGTGGTCAAATGCCATATCTGACCATGCCAGGAACATACTATATTACAAAACGTAATTTCCAACTGGACATACATACAAGGAAGCTAATCCTAAATGCAAGAAGTATAAAATGCTAAAGATTAAAAGTCTTTACTGTCTCAAGTGCCAGAAATGTCATATTTTTCATATTAACAAACAGATTTCAATATGACTAGTACATGAAACCAAATGATTAAAATTACTTCCATATATTTTTCCTAATGAATTTATATTTTTAGAACACATATGGATTAAAAGTGGAAAATTACATACTGTGTGGCAGGTACTTTTTTGAGTAAATTCAATGTACGAGTACAAGGTAACAAAGTAGCAGTGCAGGTTAATTAATGTAAAGAAAAAAGTAATCAATTACTTAGACATCTTTATTCACATGACTAAAAGATTACTGAAGTAATCAAAAAAACTGCATCAAAAACTATTTCAAATGTTATTGTATATTATAGAGATCTATTACACAGAGTGAACCCAAAATCCCTATATGACTAACATCCTAAGTTATTTTCCAGACTGGGGCAGAGAAATTCTAGATTTCATACAGTAGATCCAAAAAATGGCATAACATTAAAACAAAATTCTTTTAATGAAATTAACATCTACTCTTCACTGGACAAAAATAACTGCAAATGCTCAGAAAGTGACAGTCATCATTAAAAATCCTAATAAGCAAACTCCTAAAGCATGGGCCATGAGAACAAAAATTTATCCATAAAAAAGGTACATTACAACATACACTTAACAGGGCTTCTAACCCTATGAATTTCGCTTAAGTCTTCTAGTCTATTTCTCAAAGATACTAGCAGAGATAGAAGAGCTGGCTTTTAGCAAAAAGGGTAAACAATTAAATCCTTAATTCTTCTAGGTCTGAAAATAGTAAGCTTCCTTTAGAATATCTGAAGAAGGTGCTGTAAATGAAAAACCATAAAGAGCATTTAAGTAGGACAAAAGTAGCACTGTATTCAAGTAAATCAAAATATTTAAAAACTGGAATGTGATCAGGCATGGTGGCTCACGCCTGTAATCCCAGCGACTTGGGAGGCGGAGGCAGGAAGATCGGAGTTCGAGACCAGAAGCAGTCTGCGTAACTCAGAGAGACCCTGTCTCAAAAAAGTAAAAAAATGGGCTGAGGATGCAGCTCAGTGGTACAAGCACTTGCAAAGCATGCAAGCGCGAGCCTGGGTTCAACCCCTAGTACCAAAAACAAAAACAAACAAACAAACAAAAAATGGAATGGACATTTTTATAAAATAACTCCTGATATTGAAAATAGGTTATTGGCTAAACCATAAAAGAAAACTAACAAGTGTGGTGGTACACATCTGTAATCCTAGCACTTGGAACGCTGAGGCAGAAGAATTCCAAGTTCCAGACCAGGCTGGACTACACAGAGACACTGTCTCAAAAAATAAATATATAAATAAACAAATAAGAAACCCTATGACATAGGATTTGTATTTTAGAAAACAGTCCCAGTACCTCCCTCCCACTCTCTCCAACCACCTCTTCTCCACCAAAATACCATATTACAACACATTTTACTAAACTGTCCCTTTCTAAATTTAGGTTTCGTTTTTATGTAATCTGATAGTGCTTGGAAAAGTCACTCTAACGTTTACTTTCATGAATCAGGATAATACTATGACAATGTACAAGTTATAGTTTCTTTTTATCGTATCAGTGTTGACAGCAGTTCCAACAGCAATGTGAATACTTGATCAAGACATTCTTGTAGCTGCAAACTCCACTTCATCTCTTCTTTTCTTTTTTAAAAAAAGGCTTGTTGTTGTTAGGCGCCGTCGAGTCGGTATCCGACTCATAGCGACCCTCATAGGGTTTTCAATGGCTGACAATTTCGGGATTGCCTTGGGAGTGGATTGCCAGGCCCTTCTCCCATTTTTGCGGTGCTGGGAATTGAACTCAGGACCTCAGAGACTGCAGCACAGCGCTCTACCAACTGAGCTAAATCCCAGCCCTTAAAAAAGGCTAGCAAACAAAAAATACATTGGAGGTGGAGAGGCAGGGTCATGAACTATAAAAGATGGAATAAATAATAAAAAGCAGTACTAAAATCAACTCTAAAAATCTGAAAGAACTCATAAGAAATTCTGAAAAGTCAATAAAACATTCCAAAAAGAAATATGTTCTCAGTCTATTATATGTTACATACAAAATTCACCTGAGTAATATAACAATTGCTTTAGCTTTGATCAAATTTCATTGCTAGGACAAGTTTGATGGTCTTGACAAGGTAATATTAGGTCATTTTAAGGGCATCATTTAAAAAATAATACCTTCAAAGGGAAAATAAAATTACCATTATGACCTCACACTTCATTACTAGTTCTTCCCCAGCCAAATAAAATGACATATAATTTACAGTCCCAAAGCAGCATAACAATTTTGTGATTAGCAAAAAGGTTTTGATTACTTGTCAGATGCAATATCTATATTACACTCTAATTGGTTACAATGACAAAACATTTCCACATACATCAGTTGGTGGTCAGACTATGTTTTTGTTGTTGTTGTTAACCTTCTAACATGATATACTAGTAAATTCAGTGACTCCATCTTTCTACCATTTATCCAGGATTGATGTGGGGGGTTTGGAAAAGTCATTATATACCAAAAAGCTCTTTCTATAAAAAGTTCTCAAAGTAATTAATAATCCTTCAAAAACAATTCCTCTTCAATGTACACATCACTCATACATACATGCACACACACACACACACACCTGTTGCCATGTGGTTTTTTGCAAAACCCACATTGCTTGCTGGGAGTCCACATATATTTGCTTTCAAATGAGGAGCTATGATCTGAGCCTTCTCTTTTTACAGTAGCTATGTTGTCTGGAATGAACAATGGTGGCTCATCCAAAGAAAAACTTCTACTGCTTCTTCTTTGGCGAGGTTGTAGGTTCCTCTCAGGTTTCTTAAGCTTCAGTTTATCCTCCTCCTTAAAATGCTCAACACCTGAATGTTCATGCTCCTCTTTCACATGACTAGTGATTTTCATTGCTGGTGCCTGTTGCTGAGGCTTATGGCACTGCTTCTGGCTGGAATGTAGTAAGTGTCCAGTTTGTGCAGGATAATGAGGCTCCTTAGAGCAACTAGGGTGACCATGAAGCTTATCACTAAAAGAATGAGCTAAAGGTTTGGAAACTGGCAGTAAATTTTGATCCTGTGATGTTTTTTTCAATACAGAATGACCTTGGTTTTTCATAGATTTAACCCCTGAATTGCAACTCTGAGTCTTTGAATCCTTATCACCTTGTTTTTTTCTCACTTTGACTGGCCTATGAAAATTTTGCTGAGATTCTGGTTCATCAGCATTTCGTTTCACACTTTTATAATTAACTTTAGTTTTATTATGTTCTTCATGCTTTGCTGCAACAACTTTCCTTGGAATCTCTGTGGTCGTGTTTTGCTTAGAATGAGTTACAGGTTTTGTATGTTTGGATTTTATGGGTTTTGGCTCTAAGCCACTGTTATCATCCTGAAGGTTTGTTGTTTCATGAGACTCCACTTTAATACCTTCAATAATGTTCAAGTTCAACTGTTGGGGATTTTGGTCAGGCACATCACAAATAGTATTCTCTAAAACATTAGTTTCTGGTTCAAAAACACAAGCATCAACCACCTGTAAATTTGATTTATTAAACTCAGTGCTCTGTAACTGCATTTCATTAGCCTCCATGTCTTCACAATAGCCCGATGGCTCCATTTCATTTCTTGGAAGGGAGTTTTCAGCTTTATCAACAGCATCTATGGTATTCTTTAATTCTAAATTACATTCAGCCACTTCATCTACCGAACTAGACAAACCTACAAGGTTCTTGTCTGTCTTATTTGAATCTGTACAAGCAGCAACACTAGAAACATTAGAAGATTCAGGATCCACGGTAATGTGGTCATCTTCATGGGATAATTTCACTGTCTCCTTTGATTCTTCTTCAAGTTTCCCCTTTGCCCCGTCTTCAATAGTCTCATCCATTTTACCTGCAACAAAATCATTCTGTTCATCATCTTCTTTATCTGAAAACTTAAACAAGGGGCTACCAACAGTCTTAATTTTACATTCCATCAGAGCTTCATTTTTCTTTTCCTCAATACTAACACAAGTCTCTGAAAGAAGTGGACAATTTAATTCATGAGATGGCACATTTGCTTCTCCCTGATCATTACATTTATGCTTAGACTCTAATTCAGCTTCATCCTTCATTTCAAGACAAGATGACACTGAAGAATGACTTGAAGACACTGATGCTTCTGGTACTGCTTCAATTTGTTCAGTGTGTCGGTTGCTCCTCCTATTCTCCTTGTGAGACTCAGGTTTCAGTGATGCGCAAACTTCTTCTTTACTCTGACACCTTTCTGGTTGTTTCACCCCTGCTTTAGGGGCAGATACAGTCTTCCCAGAGGCTTTTTTTGTGCTACTTAATAGTACTGCATTTGAACGCTTGGCAATAGTGCTTTGTCGCAAACTTCTTACTTGTTCTATCATAAGGGGAAAAAACAAACAAAAATAACTTAACTATTTTGCCATGTGCTTTTATTTCAGTACAGTTTAGTTTAACCTTTTTATACTGAACTATGAAACTTACCATTTCAATAAAAATATACTGACAGTTACTAATGATTATACATACATGAAAATATGTAATTTAACATCTATGTTAATTTTACTTTTTGCAAAGTTCTTTCAATCCTGAAAGGTGGAATAATCTATAAAATTCAGGCTGATATTACAACTTACTACAAGAAATGTTTTCCTCACGTCTCTTTTCCATAAGTAAACTGGACATCAAAACTAGTTAAATGGGCTTCCTTTACCATTAATACCTATCTTAAAAATCATGTATTCTTAAACATTAAATATTTCTCATTATATAACATCAAGTAACTTTTAATGCCAATAAAATCTTATTTAAAACCACCTATCATAAACAGGACCTATGTTTCAAGACATAACTTCAAAAGGTGTCTAATTCCTTTTGTTCAATGTATTTCTCTTACAACACCATTTTAGCCTTCAAACTACTCCTAAGAAATGAAATGTACACCAGAGTGCCACACACGGATTTCCATAAGAAGAAAAAGACGCAGTTAAAAAGATTTAAACCAAGGAAATGTGTCATAAGGGGAAATAAGGAAATTATGAACATTTTTATAAAGCTTCCCATCTTTAACAATGCTCCTAACAAAAAGTCTACTAAATGAGTTTTTCCCTTTTTTCTTATTCTGGTAAACACTCCAGGGAAGGAGAAACACAAAATTAAAAGAACTGAAGAGAGTTTTAAATAAGAATTCATTAAATAGAAAAACAACCCACAAATTAAAATACAAATTACAAAGCTATTTCCAAGGGTATGTGTATTCAACACGTGTAAATCAGCTCCACATGAACATAGTTCTTTTTTTAAGTCACCCATGCAAAGGGCTGGGGATGTAGCTCAGTGACATAGCGTTTGCCTACCATGTGCAAGGCCCTAGATTCAGTCCCCAGCACTGTGAAAAGACAAAAAGTTACCCACTCAAAGCAAAACTCTATTACGCTCTAATACTCTGAACCCTTCTCTAATTTGCCATTTGTCACTGCACTATGAGAATCTCAAAAAAGGAGAGCAGTCTGGTGGAACATGCCTGTAATTCCAGCACTCAGGAGGCTGAGGTAGGAGGATCAATGTCAGATTGAGGCCAGCTTTGGCTACACCACAAGTTCCAGTTCAGCCTGGGCTACACAGAGAGCTTCATTTACCTAGAACAATCCCAGGTGACACTTAGGGTTCTGATGTAATTTCTAATAGCACTCTTTCACTCATACGTGTCCCAGGTTGGAAAACACAATTATATAGCCATCCTAATCTTAGGGTCCCTTCCAATTTCCCAGGACTTAGCACAATATCTAGACATTAGGGAAATACTCAACAACTTTTAAAAATTATTTAGCGGAGTATAAACTGTTTACCAGTTACATATTTTTAAAAGAACTAAAGTTTTAATGAAGTTTTATTTCAATATTTAGATTTTTAAAGCTGTGAACTCTGTTCATGCTTGAAAGTAAACAAATGCAGAGCTTTTACTACCCATTACCCATTAATAAATGAATCAAGAACTTTTGACCCCTAAGTGTTTACTAAAAATGATAAAGAACACAGTCAACTGTGAAGATATTATGATAAAATACTGTTTTCTAATAATAAGTTTAACTTATTAAGCAAAGGATAAAGTCACTTTTTCTCCTCTAGGAAAAAAAAAAAAAAAACCTGCCTTAGTTCGAAGCCTGGCTTTATAGGGAAAAAATTATCATTTTCTACATTGTTCATTTTATTCATTTCTCAAATTCTCAAGTACACATGTGCCAAATAAATGATTTACAAGACTGAGTAGGCTGAGTAAAGTGGCTCACACCTGTAATCCTAGTAACTCAGGAGGCAGAGAGAGGCAAGAGAATCACAGGTTCAAGGCCAGAGGCAGCTGCCTGACTTAGCAAGACCCTGTCACAAGATAAAAAATGGGCTAGGGGTGCATCTCAGTGGTAGAGCACTGGAAAAATATGTGTGAGGCCCTGGGTTCAGTCCCCAAGTACTGGCAAACAGGAAAAAAAAAAAAAAACTGAACTAAAATAACTATCAAGGAAAACATCATCCCAACTATAGCTCCAGCAAAAGGATCTTTTTTGAAAAGGCATTAATCCAAAAGAAAAGGAAGAATAAGGAAGGAGAAAGCAGTGAAAACTTTGGAAGCTAAACAAGAAACGATTAAGAAATAAATGAAGTCAGGTGCAGTGGTGCACACCTATAATCCCAGCAACTCAGGAGGCAGAGGCAGAAGGATCACAGGTTTGAGGACAGAGGCACCCTGCAGAATTTAAGGAGACCCTGTTCCAATTTAAAAAATAAAAATGTGAGTTAGAAGTTCAGCTTGGTGAGATAAAGCTTGCAAAGTATGAGCACGGCCTTGTTTTAAGCCCTGACTCCCACTACCCCCACACCCCCAGGTACATGGGAGAAAAAAAGAAGTAAATATTATTGTTATTGTTAGGAAACCCAATTAAACAAACCCTAAGGTAGTGGAAGAGCCTGCAGCCATAGCCCTGTGGCATCCAATCCCATCAGATCTCGGAAGTTAAGCAGGGCCGAGCCTGGTTAATACTTGGATGGGAGGCCACCTGAGAACACCAGGTGCTATAGGCTTGGAAGATGGACAAGGCAACCCACTATCAAAAATCAATCCACCATTGAAAACCCTATGAACAGCAGAGAAGCACTGACAATAGTATTTCGCCTGTTGAACGTAGGGTCGCTATGAGTCGGATACCGACTCCATGGCACCTAACAACAATAAGCTAGCAGATGTGGCAAAACGTATCACCGTTAACAACTAATCCAAAATCAGTGATTTGTTCTTTAGAGAAAGTAAAACAAAAGAGTTTCTAAATGAAGGAACATTAAGCATCGTTGAGTGGCAGAGCAATACACTGAAGTTTGTGAGACTACGGGAACTTATATACACTGAAAGCTTGAAATACTCCCATCAGCTGCCCTCAAGGGCTCCCATAATATAGTATCTAATAAGCCTATGGGAATAACCGAAACTTTGATATGAGGGATTCCGTTAAAAAACAACAAAGGCTGATCACAACATAGTAATGCTCTTAGTTGACAAAATTAGCCCACACACTTAAAAGTTCCACATAATTTTAGTTCCCTATCTTTAAATAGGCAAGGGTCAGACATTTTAGGAAAGCTTCTAACATGAAATATAAAGGCCAGATTTGTTGTTATCCTTTTTTTTTTTATTTTCGGTACTGAGAGTTGAACCCAGAGACTCGCACTTGCATGCTTTGCAAGTGCTGGGCCAATGAGCTGCACCCCCAGCCCTTTTTCTTTTTTTTTACTTTTTGAGACAGGGTCTCACTAAGTCACGCAGACTGCCTCTGGTCTTGAACTTGCGATCCTCCTGCCTCCGCCTCCCAAGCCACTGGGATTACAGGCGTGCACCAACCCACCTGGCTATGGCCAGATTGTTTTTAAATGTAAAATGGAGAAAACAGAATCTTTGAAAGAAGATAATAACTTTTCAAATACCTTGGGCATCTTAATAAAGATAAAAGTTATTACACAGATAAAACAAGAACAGAATGCTACTAAAAGAGCTATTCCCAAAACAAAAAGAGCATTTAAAAATCAGAAAGACAAAACTCAATGGAAAGGTTTGAGGATAAATATGAAAAATTTTTAGCAAGTAAAGCAAAATAGACAAAGAGGTGGCACGTAGGTAAAATAAAGAAAATGGAAAGGCCAGTCTCTACCATGTGAAACTTGCAGTTCCAGAAAGCAAGAGGTGACAAAGTAAAAAAAATTGATAATGAAATAATTAAAGAAATTTTCCCAGAATAGTTTTCCAGTAAAAGGTCTAATGAATACCTAGCCCAATACATAAAATACACCCCACACCAAGATATAGTATCATGAAATACCAAAACACTAGAGATGAGGAGGAAGATTCTAGAAACTTCCAGAAGAAAACAAGTATCACATTCCAAAAAAAAAAAAAAAAACCGGAATAAACTTCTCAACCACACGTAAGTTAGAAAATGCAGCAACACCTTCATATTTCCAAAGGGAAATGATTTTCAACCTTGAATTCTATGTCCAACAATTCCAGTAATAGAACACATTCAAAACATTTGCAGATAAGAGTATATCTTCATGCTCCCTTTCCTCTCAAACTACTAGAAGAGATGCATCACAAAATGAAGGTGTTCAACCAAAATTAGGAATTAGGACTACAACAAAGCAGACTCCTCAGAAAAATGGTAAAGAAGAGATCCCTGAATAAGAGCTTTGTATCAGACTTGCAGGCCTAATACCAGTCCACCTGGAAAAAGAATCCGAAGATGCTAAAAGATATTTCCACGATAAAATGAAAATGACAGAATACCTGATACGCACAAATTTCTTTAGAAAGGATTTAGACAACTGGCAGAGTAGTTGGGGTATAACTTCTGGTATACCTGGAGTACACTAAGCAAATTAAAAAAATGAAAGCAATCAAATCTGAAAGATAAAAATATGTACATGAAAAGTAACCATAGCTTATTAAATAGATCATCTCTAATAGCATATAGTCATATACATAATTATTACTGCTCTAACAATGAGAAAATGTATTTTTGTGTGATGGAGACAAGAGGAAAGAAAATCTTTATCATCCAGAATAGGAAGTCAAGAGATAAGCATAACTCAGAATAATCAAAAGGCAGCAATGTATGTGCATGGTACTTAAAGTGAATACCAAAAATAAATAAATAAAACCAAAGGAAGGAGTTAATAGTGATTTTGTCTGGGAATGCAGAAATGGGTAATAGTTACTAGTAACTTACATAACAAATTGGTATTGTTTCAAATTTGATTATCAAATTCCTTATATTGGCAAACATTAAAAAAAAAAAAAAAAAGAAATAAAGAAACTTCTCAGCCAGGCTCAGGAGGCTAAGGCAGGAGGATTGTGAGTGTGAGGCCAGAGGCAGCCTACATAGCATAGTGAGACCCTGACTTTACCAAAAAAAAAAGGGGGGGGGGGGAACCTGCATTCTCAGCCCAGTGGTACAGCACTTGCAAGACATGTGAAAGGCCATGGGTTTAACCCCCAAGGACCACAAAAAAGAAAAAAAAATTATCTCTGCTTAGCAACTTGCAACCTAACACACCTGCTCCTATACCTTTGCTTTTCTAGCTGGATCTCTTTGAAAGGATTACCTTGTGCCATTAAACGAGGTGATTTTCTTGGTGATCTCACTGAATTGTCTTCTACTTTGTCCCTCAAATTCTTGTTAGGTAAAATCAATTCTTCTTCATCAATGGTATCATTGCCACTTTCTTTAACAACTCCTTCATCCATAATATCGTCAAGACCAACAACTAGAAAAAGACAAAAACAGCAACAAAAAATTAATTTTAAAAAATACTAAATGTATCAAGTATTTAAAGGCAACAGAGAAAAAAAAAACTTCAAAACACCTTGTAATATCATCTTAATGTAATACTTCATAGTCATGAAAATCTAGGTCTATTCCTAACAGGGGATATTGTCACTACTAAGCTCCCACATTAATAAACTTCTGTGTTGTCAGGTAACTAGTCAAGAAGAGAATTAGTTATAATTTTTCCTGATTAGACCTCAACTCAACTATTACTTTTTCATTTGCTACCCCCTTGAGAATGTTACAGGCAACTATACTTGGAATACTCAATTATCCCAATTCTGCTTAAGGGAGTACAAAGAGTTCCATATCTTGCAAAGCTTGTGAGTCTACGTTCATGCCAGAACTGAATTTCTAGTTCTAACTGGGATTCTACTAAATAGAGACTTTATGCTATATGTGTGAGTATAAGCAATACAGACGTACTTTTAAAGAAGAGGAGGAGAAATAAGAGGAAGAGAACTAGGAAGAAAAGAAAAACAGGGGAAAAAACGAGAATAACTTCCCCATCCCCCAAATGGTGGGGAAATAGTAGGTGTCTCATATAGCTATAAAAACAAATTACTTTCTTCTAATCAAAAAGATAAACCCATCTAATTGGGGAGAGGGAAGAAAGAGCGGAAAAGGACTGGGGGGGCACTGAAGGAAATATTAACACTGTATTCACATCACACCATTAGGTTTGTTTCTGTATAGATCAAGTGCCACTCAACTAGCCAATGCATACAGATAACTCTAAATGTACATCTGTAGGAAATTTTGTACAAAGAATGTGATTATTTAGATCAGAATGTCTGGATTCAAATCCTTGCCAGAACATTTAAGCTTCATTAAGTCACTTAACCTCTCTATCAGTTTTATCTCTAAAATGAGAATAACAATACCTGTCCTACCTACCTCACAGGGTTGTTGTGAGGATCAAGTGAGATGATGTATGAGAACTCACTCTGTAAACTTTAGAGCACTATACAAATGTTAGTTATTATCTTCATCCTAGGGGTTAGAAGGAACCTCAAGAAGTTATCTAGTCCTCATCTTTGTATCCAAGTAGAACTTCATTTAAAAGAGCTCAACAAGATAGTGGTCTATCCTAAAATTTAAAGAGAACAAAATTCTTTATAAATATACTTTCACATGGTACAATCTTTTTGAAGAGCAATTTGACAACAAACAGAATCACAAAACTGCTCACATACTTTGACCAAGATAAATCATAAAGAACAGAAGAAAGAATGGATTGTGAAGAAAATGCTGTCCAGGAAACACAATCTGATCTTTGTTAGAAATAAAATAAATGAATATGCATGTACATTTAGACAGGTTAAAAAAAAAAAAAAGACTGGCAGGAAATAGATGCAAATTACATTAATTACAAATAAGTCTTACCTATAAGAGATAAGAATTTACTTTTCTATTTTCCAAATGTCCTGCTAAAAACTCTCAAGTATAGAGCCCATTCACTGTGCTATGCACTAAAAGCTTAGAGGAGGATATGTTTTAGGAAAATTAATCAGGACTCGCTTAAAATATAATTAGAGACAGGTGGGAAGTCCAGTTAGGCTATTCTACCTTGATAGAATACTTATGTTGCCACACATTCAAGAACATTCTCAAAAAATTTTTGATGCTAGATAAGTAGATCCACTATGTTTATTTTTAAAAGAAAATCTTAAGACTACTTTTCCTCTCGATTCTATATAATAGCATATAAATAATATATGCATTACAAAGATGAATAAAAATGCATAGGAAAAATGCAATGCACTCGTCAGGGATTATCTCTAGTGGCGAGGTAAAGACTACTGTTATTGTGGTTGTTGTTACTTACTCTATCTTACATTTTCTGTTTTCCAAACTTTCTATAATAAGCATGTATTTTATATCGTAATCAAGAGAGAAAAGAACAACCGAAAAAGAGGAAAACGGTCCAAGAAAAAAGGCTAGTTTGTTAGAAGGAAGTGAAAAGGTATGTTATGAATTTTACAGCTATATTGCAAAGCAGAATCAATTTGATTTAGCAAAGCAAATCCAAAGGTTATCAGGTTTTAATTTATACCATTTCCTAGCAGCATCAGACACAACTGATCCCTCTCCCCCTTCCTGAGTCCCTTTCTACTTACTCAGCTTTCGGAAAATATATCCTCCTATCTCACCAGTCACTTCTCTTTAATATCCTCTGAAAGAGCCTCCTCATCTTCCTCTGCACAATGGAGGACCCAACAATTTGGACCTCTCATTTGTCTCCTTTACTCTCACTCACACTCACTCATCCCTAATTCACGGTATTCTAATCACAATGGCCTTTCCTGACCACATGAAAGTACAGGCCCATCTTGGTGATTTGCATTTGCCACTCCCTCTGCATGGAGGGCTCTTCGCCCAGGTATCCATATAGCTCACTCTCTCACTTCATTCAGGCTTAACTCAATCATTTCTCAATAAAACCTTCCCTAATCACCTTATACAAAACAGCACATACTCCTTTCACTGCCTACTGACCCTTAACATACTTACCCTTTAGAACATATTTCACTATCTAACATTACATAGCTTTATTTTGTTTTGTTTTGAGATACACTCTATGTAACCCAGGGTAGCCTGAAACTCACTACATACTGGCTAGCCTTGAACTCACATCCTCCTGCCTCAACCTCCTGAGTGTTGGGATTACAGGTAAGTGGCACCACACCCATCTGCTGAAAGCACATTTCTACTTATTTACTGCTTTCTCTACTTGAGTGGAAGATCCACAAGCCAGTCTGGCATACAGGGTAAGTACTTCTGAACTATTTGCTGAATAAAAGAATTAGAAGAAAGAACTAGTTGGAAAAATTGAAATTTTGATGAGAGAAAAATATTTCTATTACCCAAAGAGAGAAGTTGGAAGGACAAATTTACAAGATAATGACTTCATTTTTTGGACCTCCTGATATCAAGAAAAGCAGGCAAAAGAAATATCAACATAATGTTGTTGTTGTTGGGTGCCGTCAAGTCGGTATCCGACTCATAGCGACCCTCATAGGGTTTTCAATGGCTGACTGTTGTGGGATTGCCTTGGGAGTGGATTGCCAGGCCCTTCTTCCATTTTTGCGGTGCTGGGAATTGAATTCGGAACCTCAGAGACTGCAGTGCAGCGCTCTACCAACTGAGCTAAATCCCAGCCCCATCAACATAATAGAACATCACAAAAGAGGATAAGGAGAAATTCAAGGAAGTAGGTATCAGAAAAGTTAAATACTACAGAGAGAAAAATGAAGGTGAAATATTCACTAGGTTGGCACAAAGCAGCAAATGATCAGATGATAAGAGCTTATAAAGCAAATGAAAAATGACAATAAATGCAGCCTCACTTTTTTTTTTTTTTTTTTTTTTTTTTTTTTTTTTTTGAGGTACTTGGATGTTGAACTCAGGGCTTTGCACATACCTTGCAAGTGCTCTACAACTGGGTGGCACCCTCAGCCCACTTTTTCTTTTTTTTTTTGAGTCAGGGTCTCTCACTAAGTTACACAGGCTGCCTCTGGCCTCCAACTCACCATCCTCCTGCCTCCACCTACTGAGTCGCTGGGATTACAGGCATGAGACACAGAGAGGGCCTCATTTTTATTTTTTAAGAAATTCAAAGGTGAAAGGAAAAAGGGGCAATCAGTGGGAGGAGATAAAAGACACAAGGATGCTTTTTTCTATATAAGTGACTGATAGGCAAAGCAGAGAAGTAGGTATGATAGAGAGTGAGGCAAAAGAGGGAAGTAGACAGGGAAGGGAAGGAAGGAAAGGAGGAAAAAAATCAAGAGCGATTTGACTATGTTTGTACATATTAAAAAATAATTTGGGAGGTGAAGTGATGCCTTGTGATCCTACTATGGTTTGAATGTTTCCCCCAAAACTTCATGCATTTATAACTTAATCCCCAAATTCATGTTAGTAGCACGGCTTCCAAATCTGTGAAAAACTGTGTTCAGGTCCAGATACAGGCTCAATATTAAAATTTAGAGATTTCAGGTTTGGTTAGGGTTTGGGTTTAAAATCTATGTGCAAATTCCATATTTCAAACCAAACCCAAACCTAAACTCTGAACCCATTATGGTTAAAGCATTTTTAAAAACTTTTGAACCCCAAAAAACTTTCTGAACCCAAGCCCAGTTTTTCACTTTTTAATGTCTTCTTTGTATCACTATTATACATAAAAATTGAAAAAAAAATTTATTCATCTATCTGCTGCTGCTGCTGTTGTTGCTGTTAGGTGCCATCGAGTCAGGTCCAACTTGTTGTCATTGTTAGGTGTCAACAAGTTGGGTCCAACTCATAAACAACCATCATAGGGTTTTCAATGGCTGTTTTCTGGGATTGCTGTGAGAGTAGATTGCCATGTCCTTCTCCCATATTTGAGGTGCAGGGATTAAACGTAGGTCCTCAGAGCATAAGGAGCAGCACTCTACCAACTGAGCTAAACTCCAGCCCTTCATCTATCTACACACAGCATAAAATTATAAACCTGAACTTGAACACTCTACATTTTAACATATTGAATCCACACCTAAACCTGAGTAGTATTTGGAGGCAGGAACTTTGGAAGCTAATTAGGATTAGATAAAGCCATGAGGA
Source organism: Pedetes capensis (assembly GCA_007922755.1). Taxonomy (NCBI): domain Eukaryota; kingdom Metazoa; phylum Chordata; class Mammalia; order Rodentia; family Pedetidae; genus Pedetes; species Pedetes capensis. The sequence goes on from VMDO01002481.1 coordinate 121,552, forward strand.
TGGGCCCCTGTGATGGCATCAATGGCTTTATAAGAGGAAGAAAGACCCAAGGGAGCATGCTTGCTTTCTCACTATGTGATGTCTGCCATGTTATGGTGCAGCAAGCAAGCTCTTAGCAGATGGCAGCACCATGCTCTTGGACTTCCGTGGCTCCAGAACGTGAATTAAACAAACCTCCATTCTTTATAGGGGCTGGGATTTAGCTCAGTTGGTAGAGCACTGTGCTGCAGTCTCTGAGGTCCTGAGTTCAATTCCCAGCACCGCAAAAATGGGAGAAGGGCCTGGCAATCTACTCCCAAGGCAATCCCGAAACAGTCAGCCATTGAAAACACTATGAGGGTCGCTATGAGTCTGATACCGACTCGAGGGCACCTAACAACAACAACAACCATTCTTTATAAATTAACATCTGTGGAATTTAGTTATAGCAACAGAAAACTAAGGATCCATCATAGTTCAAGAATCTCTTGGTCATCAACCTACAAGTGAGATTTCTCAAAAGTGAGATTGCCAAAGATGCAAACTTTCTTAAAACTGCTGCTCCTCCTAGCACACACTTCCTTCACCTCAAAGTCCACCTCTACAATGAATCAGTTTTCAATGCCTTCAGATTCTATGGCTCTCATGCTGGAGTCCCCAACAACTGAAGCATCTACTTAACCTCTCAGTACCTCAAACTCCTCTAAGAAATAGACACAATAATAGTGTTCAGAAGCTTGCCATGAAGGCTATTTTATAAAGTGCTTAGAACTGTATCTGGCACTTAAAAACCCTTATTTTGCTAACTGTTTTGTTTCACAATATCTCCCTTGGGTACCCTATAATCAAGATGCATGTATTTCTTCAGTCTTCTTTTCCTCAATTTCCTCCAAAACAAATCAACCAATAAAAAGGTTACCTGAGATTTTCTTTCTTCTAATCTGTTCATCTGATTAAAGTAATTTAAAGTAGGGAATAAATAATCTTCTGGCTAAAACCCACCTAATTAGGTACTGGAGTGGGGTTTAGTACTAATGTTTTAAAGAGTTTAATTCACCTGCTTCTGCTGAGAAAATAGAAGAAAAAATTGAGGGCTTTTTTTCCATAACACTGCCTATTGTAAAGCACTTCCTTCATTTCTCCCTCCCAACACCAAATAAGGTACAGTATTTGATAACTGACTTGTAAAAAGTGACCCCAACTCCATTCAATATACACAAATGGGACCATGGATTCAAAAATCACAGGGAAGGGAACAGAGCAACAGCCTGAATCTTTAGGAGGTAACCATGTGGTATAGAAAAGTAAAAAAATCCCCAAACGAAACAACAACAACAAAAAAACAAATGATGCTTTTTCTTCCTTCCCATATTATAGCTTGGTTTAGCTCAGTTGGTAGAGTGCTCCTCTGTGCTAAGACCCTGGGTTTGATCCCTAGCACTGCAAAAACAGGAGGACCTGGCAGCCCACTCCTGATACAATCACAAAACAATCTGCCATTGAAAACCCTATGAATAGCAGAGCACAGTGTTGGGGAGTGTGCTCCATTCTATTGTACACAGGGTCTCTATGAGTCAGACCCAACTCGATGGCACCTAAAAACAACAACCCATATTCTTGAACTATGCTATCATTCTCATTTTGAAATTCTGCCATGAAATCTATGATCATTAACCCTGAGTTTAGATCACATGAAAATTCTTCTCACAACCAATGCCAAATCATCCTAAACCTGCTATCCCCATATGTTAGTGAATCCTCCCAACACTAATACTACTTTCCTCAGACTATTAATTCCAACCTTTCTAAGAGGAGGTAAATGAGATTTAAAAGGGGAAAATAAAGGAGTAAGATTAAGCCATTTGGAGTTAATTTTATTGCATTTCTCAACAATCGAAATTAGAATTTGTTTATATCACTTTAACACAGGAGAATTATACATCAGAAATACCTTGAAAATAGTCACATCTGATTATGTTTTATGGTTTGGTAGCACAAAGCCAAACTCAGCTCAACTACTTGTCAGTTATTCCCTCTATTATAAAAGTTGGAGCTCAGCTAGGCATGGTGGCTCACGCCTGTAATTCCAGCAACTTAGGAGGCAGAGGCACAAGGATTGCTGGTTCAACGCCAGCGTCAGCTGAGTAACTTAGTGAGACCCTATCTCAAGATAAAATATAAAAATTGGTCTGAGGGTGCTGGTCTGAGGCCCAGTGGTAGAGCACTTGAAAAGTACATGCGAGTCCTAGGTTCAACCCTCAAATACCACCAAGTAAAAGGAAAAGAAAAAGTTAGAGCTGCACACCATGGAACACACCTGCAATCCCAGCAACACAAGAGGCTGAAGCAGGAAGATAGCAGGTTTGAGGTCAGAAGTAGCCGGAGCAATGTAGCAAGACCCTGCCTCAAAATAAAAAATAAAAAGGGAGCTGAGGGTGGGGTTCAGTGGTAAAGCGCCTGCCTATCATGCTCAAGGCCCTGGGTTCAACCCACCAACACTGCAAAAAATAGATTGATAAATCTATTAAAAAAAGTATCAAATATAGAAAAGAATGTAGCTTTGCAGTACCAGAATAAAAAGTTAGACATTTACTTTATAGGACCTGTGATTTTGAAATAGAATAAGAAAATATATGAATACCTCCTCTTAATCTCCACAGCTTTCTCCTCTAACATTCTAGGTTAACCACCTAGCTTCTACTGGTCTTCTCCTCGGTGAGAGTTCTTTCTTTCATGGACGACTCCCATATTCACTCCGAAAAGAGGCTGGGGCATGATATGCTCTATCAAATTGTATATTACATACAATAAAATTAACCATTTGGAGTGAACTTATTTTTTAAATATTATCATTTCCCATAATTTGAAAAATACGTTATTATATATACACATCTTTTTATTCCCTTTGAATTTCTTCTTGCCAATAAACTTTGCAGCATAGGTATGCTGAGTCAAAAAAGCAAATATATTTATTTTACTATGCTAGGAAGGTACATAGGTAGGTAGATAGATGAATATTATCAAATGGCTTTTCAAAAAGATTATAAACAACTTAGAGTTCACATAAAACATTAAGTCTCACTGGCAGGATAATTTGAGTTTTTAAAAGAAACATGTTTACTAAAAGGCCTGAACACTTCAGATTTGCATCCTTTCTTTTTGGATGTCTCTAGTTTTGTCTACTTTCCTACTCAGATCTTAATATGTTCTTCTCTCAACAATTTATTTGAATTCTTTATGTAACATCTGTATTACCTGTTTTAAGTATTTTCTCTTAGTCTTTCATCTAAGCTAATTTTTAATCTAATTTTTCTACAGATTCTTCAATTATTTAAGCATAATAAATTATCCATCCTTTCCATTGAAACTTACTTTAACACATCCTAAAGACTTACATTTAAATGTTCACAAATATTCAATTAATGGTTTAGGAGTGTATAGTAATTTTTATAGAAAGACAGCTTTCTACTAACTAAGTCTGAAAAACATTATAAAGGAAGTTAAAACAGTGGATTCACTGCAAAACTTAAGTCTTCAATGTATTAAAGGGCATTTTATGAGAGAAATAATTATACGTAATGTAATTGTTTTCCAAGCTTTATATTCTTCCACTCACACCCCAAAAACATATACCAAAATGCTTAATGGTTATTTAAGATTTTCCCCTTCCTTCTGATTCACTTTCCAGTCTATTTTGCTTTAAAAAATGTTTTCTTGAAGAAAAAAAAAAAAAAAAAAAAAAAAAAAAACAAAGTCAGGAAGCAGCAGCTCATGCCTGTAATCCCAGGATTTAGGAGGCAGAGGCTGAAGGATTGCAGGTTTGAGGCAGCCTGCATAATTTAGCAAGACCCTGTATCAAAATATAAAATAAAATATGGGCTGAGGGTACAGCCTAGTGGTAGTGCACTTGCAAAGTACGTGTGAGGGCCTGGGCCCAAGTATCACCAAAAATAAAAAATAAAAAATAAACAAACAAATAAATAAATAAATAAAAGAGGGCTGTGGATGTGCTCAGCGGAAGAGTGCTTGCCTAGCATGCATGAAGCCCTGGGTTCAATCCCCAGTGCTCAAAAAACTTCCAAAACATTATCTGAATATATGTGCGAATACCTAAGAAAAAAGCTAGAAAGATACATATTCAACAAAAGACTTCTATGCAAGGGAAAGTAGTACTGGTGCCACTTTTGTATTTTTAAGTATTTATTTTTTATCAAAGTTAGAAATATTACATATTTTTAAAGAGGTATCTCTAGTTCCATAAAGTTTGGTATGAAGAATATTAATATCCAGCACCTGCTTTCCCTTCACCAGGAAAATGTAGATATCATTACCCTTCACTGACATGTTGCTTTGAAAATAAACCAATGTAGTTTCAAATGCAATGCTTAATATGCAAGCAACAAGATCTCAAATAAATGAGAGCTGACTCAATGGCACTTAACAACAACAACATTATTAGTTAAAGCGGCAGGTAGTCTCAAATAGCATTCTATAGCCCTAAATGTCCTGTCCTTTTACTCCTATACAACCAGCTAAATAACTGCTTTTATTGTCAAGATTATTCTATCAAACTAATATAAAGTGAGATGGTAATTGTTCTCTAAAAATTTAATATTTTAATTATGTCCTAAAATACTATGATTTACCTTTAAATTATTCCTTTAATCAAGTCATTCATTGATCATCTGCTGTGTACACACTGTCCTACCTATCCTAGATACTAAGGACAATTCTAAAGACAAATGACCTGGTTTCTTACACAAATATTAAAATAATGTGGGGAAAACCTGTATAGATTGAAATATACTTAACAGACACAGCCACTAACTGAATGTATTGATCTTACTTCAATTCTGATTCAAATCATAAAATTACTAAAGGAACTGGGTAAACTGAAACCTAAGTGGATATTTGAAAATAAGAACAATTTTTAAATGTTCTTTTTAAGCTGAGTAACAATTATATGAAAGTTCATTACACTATTCTGCTTCTATATTCCATTTTATGTTTTCCATAAAATTTAAAAACGTGTTCCACGAAGCTTCATTTTAGTGAGACAAAATATACAGCACATCAGATGGTAAGTCATATGAATAAAAGGAAATGTAACACCAAATGTGGTGAGGGGAACAAAGAGTAGTTTGCATTTACTAACAGAAAGGTCAGCAAAAGTTAGGGATAGTTGTTCTGGTTACTTGTTGCACAAGACCTTCTGGCTAAGGGGAACATGGATACTAAAATCCAGGACTGTGTCTGCTCTGCAACCTGTGCATAGGAGATAGGGGTGTCCTTTTCTAATTCCCAAAAAGGTACAGATTAGGGAGAGCCTACAAGTGACACGGATAGGGTAACTTTTCAGCAAAAATCTTAACAAGTTGAAGGAATAGCTTTCTAGTTACAAGGTATATCAAGTACCTAGAGTCCGAGGCAGAAATCATTCCTAGGATGTTGGAGAGAGAGGATGGGGGCAGATCTGTGTGGCTACAGTAGGAGAGAGGAGAGGAAGAACAGCAGATAATATCCAAGAGGTAGCAGGGCAAACTGAGTATGGTCTTGCAGGCCATAGGATTTTAGCTTTTCCCTTTGGGCAGAGTGCAGTTACTAGAGCTCTGTGAGCACAAAGGTAACGTGATCTAACTTTTCAAAGGATCACTTGTGGGGTTCCTTTGTGAACAGACTATAAAGAATCCTGAAATGTAGAAACAGGGAAGCCAGTTATAGAATAGTACAATAAACCAGGTAACAGGAGGTAATGGCTAAGACTATAGCTGCAGTGATGCAAGTGAAGTACAAGTAGCCAGGTTGTAGATATATTCTGAAAATAAAACCAACAAGATTTGACAGTGAATGTGAAATGTGAAAAAAGAGAGAAATAACTGCTGACTTCAAAGTTTTTTGCTGAGTAACTTAAGATGTGGGAAAGCTGGGCACCAGGGCATAACCCTGTGATCCCAGCAACTTGGAAGGCTAAAGCAGAAGAACAGTGAGTTCAAGGCCAGAGGCAGTCTCAGACCTTGCCTTGAAATAGAAAATAAGAATTTAAAAAGGGCCAGGAGTGCACTTCAGTGTAGAGCACTAGCCTAGCATGCTGAAGCCCTGGGTTCAAACCCCTAATACTGAGGGGAAAAAAATATAAAAAGATAGAAAAGACTGTAAGAATAAATATAAGAAGACGGTGGGGAGAGGGGGAGTATGTATTGAGGGTTCAGTTTCAAACATTAACAGCATGTGATTATCCACAGGCCAACTATGGCAAGCCTACTGTTGAGGTATACACTATGTCCATGAGGGCTTACATGTTTGGAGGACAGGGGAAGAGCAAGGAGCACTTACTTGCTGACAGATTGCTTCTTGTTTAAATTGTATTTTTATTACTTAGATTTTTCCTTTTGGCTGGGACATAACCTGAGAAAATCACTGTCTCATAGCTTATTTGCACAGCCTACCAATGTAGACTAGATTAAATGAAAAACTATAAATATGAATGTAAATGCAATTCTTGGTGACACTGGAATTATTATTAGCAAATTACTTTAATAAAAGGATTGACTAATCACCTGTTAAAGTACAATTTTCATTTGCTTTTGCTTGGAATGTATTTCACATCCCCAGGATCTTCAAAAAGCTGGTCACTTTATGTCTCACAAGATGCTGCTACTCTTAATGTTATCCCTATGGAGAGGCTTGCTCTGATGAGTCCAACTCAAATAAACCATTACCTTCACCACCAAAGAAACAACTAGATATTCTCTATCACCTTACAACTCACTTGTAAAATCCATCAGAACAAGGACTTTTTCTCAAACACCATTGTATCCTCCAGCACTATAAACTGTATGGCATATGGTATGCAATATGCTAAATAAGCAAACAGTATGGTACCAAGTACTTTTGCCAAAGCAAATCACAGTATCTTACATACAACTGTGAAACCATGCTGCAAGTTGCTGATGCCGAGAATGTGATGTAATAAGAATCAAGTTACCATAAAATAGGAATAGGTTTAAAAAAAAAAAGGAAAAAAGGAAAAAAGCAACTCAACCTCTTATTACAATATGGATCTCACTGTTAATGAGTTTCACATTTCAATGAATCAATTCCCAGATAAGCACTTTATTCCATGATACTTCATGTTTGCTATAGCTTGGATCTCAGATGTCCTCCTAAGGTCCATGTGTTGGATTCTTGTTCCCCAGGGAGTTGCTACTGGGAGATGATAGAAACCAGTAACAGCTGGGGCCTAACACAAGGTCTTTAGGTCATGAGCAATGTGCTCCTAAAGGGTATTTGGGGACACAGGCCCCTTCTTATTCACTTTTGCTTCCCAGCCATGAAGTAAGCTGTTTTGCTCCACCAGGCACTCCCACCATGATGTGCTGCCTCACCACAGACCTAATACAAAGGGGCCAACTGATCATGCACTAGAACCTCAAAAACTGATAGCCAAAATAAACTTTTTTCTAAGTTAATTACCTCAGGTATTCATTACAGTGATGGAAAGTTGATTAACCCATACTTTCAGTGAAACATAAGAAAAAAACACAGACAAAGAGGGCCATACTTACACTTCTTAGAGAACGGCTTTTTTTTTTCCCCCAGGAAGGCCTGAACATTAACAGCCCTACTCTGTAGCAGCCCAGGAAGACTTTCACATGATTGCACACAAACCACTAAATAGAATATAAACTCTATGAGAGCAGAACTCTCTAATTTTTGCCTTCAGGTATATATCTCCCTAGTGCCTAAAACAGTATTGAGAACATACAATATTCAGTCTTAATCAAAGGTCAAAGAAACAAATGCATGAATGAATACAAAAATATCATGCATTCCAAGTTTCTAAAGAATTTAGTACCTTCATGTTTAATTAGACTCTCATCAGTAATCTTAGCAATCAAAAGAAATGAGATAAAACACATCTACACCATCCCAGTAGTGAACCTGTAGTCCCAGTTGCCCAAGAAGAGGATTGTAGGTTCAAGACCAGAAGCAGCCTGTGCAATTTAGGGAAACTCTGTCTAAAAACAAACTAAAACTTCAATGAGTTAAATGCTATCAATTTAAAAACAGATTAGGAGGAGACATAATTACATGGAAAAAACAAAAACAACAAAAAAGGTGCACGCCCACAAATATAATTAGCATTTTCCAGAATGCATGCCTACAAACTAAAGCCTCTTTAAAAGTACAACTGAAAAGTCTCTATCTAAAAAGAACTTTGAACAAGTATACTGAGAGAGTAAAGACATGAACCTTGATAGTAAAAACTTATCAATTCTGCAATAAAGTTGGAATATACAGGAGAATTTTTTAGAACTTGGAAAACACAAAAAGAAAATTCTAATAATCAATATACACTGATAAATATACATGGGTAAAAGCAAACAGCTTAATAAGGGAAAAGTGAAGGTGTATTTAGCTTTGAAGTAACTATACACATAGTAAACTGTCTTGCTCAATCTGTATTGTAGGTTTAAGTCAGTAAATACTTCTTGTCATCTGTAGTACATCTCTCTAGCCTTTCTTGAGTAGCATAGTAATCCCTTATCAAGTTCACTGCAAGTAAGATTCAAATTCTAGAGTCCTTTCTTAAGAAAAGTCAAATATATAGAAGCCCCAGAGAAAAACTACTTTTACAAAGTATATTTTCCCCACATGATGTATTCATAAGTTTAAACTCCCTTACTTTTACTTCACACGTTTCTAGAAAGCTCAGTTTCCTAATCTCTCAATTAGATGAATGGACAGAATAAAAGAAATTCTTGAGATCTTAAGATAATATTAAAAAGAGGAGAAATATATCATTCAGTAATACTTTTTTGCTGGGTGTGGGGATATACACTTCTAATCCCAACACTTGGGAAGCTCAGGCAGGGAGATCCATGTAAGTTTAAGACCTTCCTGGTCTACACAGTGAGTTCCAGGCCAGCCAGGGCTACACAGCAAGACTCTGTCTCAAAAAAAAAAAAAAAAAAAAATTCCAAGTGTATATGTCTCAGGTCCAATTAAGGCAGGGACCAAAATTCTTATATACAAAAACAATACATGATGCTATCACTAATAAAGAATGCTACACTACTATATCTCCTAAAACAACCTAAATCAACATTTAAAAACTAAATTATGCTCATTATACTGTTTTTTAAAAGGATGAAGAGCTATCATAATATTGTTTTTAAATAATGTCACTGTTTTTAAACAATGTCATTGAAAATTTGTGGAATAATTATTTCCTAAATTACCACACCCCCACATGTCTGTCAGTTTGTCATGCTGTGGGGGCTCACATATTGCTGTGATGCTGAAAGCTATGCCACCAGTGTTTAAGGTACCATCAGGGCCACGCATAGCAGACAGGGTTCAGCTGAGCTTCCAGACTAAGACAGACTAGGGAGAAAGACCCACTCCTAAAACAACTGTTGTTGTTAGGTGCCATCAGGTCTGACTCATAGTGACCCTCACAGAGTTTTCCATGGTTGATACGGGATTGTTTTGGGAGTGGGCTGTTATGTCCTTCTCCCATTTTTCTGATGCTAGGGATCAAACCCAAGTACTCAGAAAATGTGCAGTAGCACTCTGTAGTTGAAAACTCTATGAATAGCAGAGAAGCACTGTCAAATACAGTGCCAGAAAATGAGCCCCCCAGGTTAGAAGGCATTCAAAAGACAAATGGAAAAGAGTTGCCTCCTTCAAATTAATGATGGGAATGGAGTAGAGCCCCTGGGACCTCTATTTGCTGATGTGGTACAACTCAAAATGAGAAGAAACACAGTGTCTGCAACAACGTGCTCAAACATAAAAAAATAATAAAATAAAATAAAATAAAATAAAAAAGATCATGTGTATGGAATAGAGTTGGGTAGTGTTTTGTTCTGTTATGCATAGGATCAATATGAGTCTAACCCAATTTGATAGCACCTGACAATAACAAAAAATTACTACAAGAAAGTTTTTTTTTTTTTGAGACAGGATCCCAATAAGTTGTGCCAGCTGTCTCTGTCCTCAAACTTGCAATCCTCCTGTCTCACTCTCTCAAGGATTTGATAGCACCTGACAATAACAAAAAATTACTACAAGAAAGTTTTTTTTTTTTTGAGACAGGATCCCAATAAGTTGTGCCAGCTGTCTCTGTCCTCAAACTTGCAATCCTCCTGTCTCTCTCTCTCACTCTCTCAAGCTAGGATTACAGGTGTGCACCACAGCACCCAGCATAAGAGTGCTCTGTATAAAAGCAAATACTATTCATCCACTAATCAAGATGATTTGACAATTTACCTTTCATCATTGTATATCAAATTTATTTCCAATATTAGACCTTAAACTAAGGAAAAAATTTTTGACTCAATCCTATCAACAAGTAAGTTAATTTCCAAGCTAATATGTTTTAATGTATTAGATGTACTTTTGTGAAGCTGCAACTCAGGAAAGCTTTCATCCTGAAATTGACCATAATTATATACATAATAGAGGAAAAATATGGTTTAGGTCAAAATGAAAATAAAAATCTCAAAATGAAAGAAAATCAGTAAGTACTTAAAGAAGTACTCTGCTGCTGGATGTGATAGTACACACCTATAATCCTAGCATTCATAAGGCTAAGGCCAGAGGATCACAAGTTCAAAGCCAGCCTCTGCTACACAACAAGACTGTCTCAAAAAACAAAAACAAACCATAAAAGCACTCTGCCTCTGTAACATTACAACAATAACAAACATTATACAATTAGATATTCATTCAGAACCAGTATTAGACATACATCTGACTGACTACATGTGCAATGATTTGTATATAACAGAAAAGAAGGATAATTTGAGCATCAAAAAAGCAAGGCTAGGAGTCAGGCATGGTGGTGTATGCCTGTAATCCCAGCACTCAGGAAGCTGAGGCAGGAGGATGATGAATTTTCAGGCCAGCCTAGGCTAAACATTAAGACCCTGTCTGGGGGAAAAAATATATTTTAAGGGAAATGTAATACAATGCATTTTTTTAAAATCCACAAACTATTTCTGACAACTAAAAAGGAAAGAGGCAAAAAAATCATTTGTCACCTCTGATGTTGGATGTAATCACTTTGCAAACTCCTTATTTAGGAAATTGGTAATTAAATGTCAAATTTTTTCCCCTTTCATCTATCCCTTCAGCAGGAACTGTAAGGAACTAGGTAATGAAGGAAAACATAACTTTACCAGGAGAATTCCAGCAAATAAATATAAAAGAGAATCGGGAAATCACCACTTGTTTACAACCGATTCCGCTAAGTATCAATAGATGTATAAAACCACTAGAAGAGAAGCTGTTTAAAAAGTAAGTATTTTCATGTGGGCAAAATTACATTCCTACAGATTACTTGTTATCTCAAGTATGTACGGAAGAAGAGATTTGACCTCTGCCACCTTAACCTAATAGTTAAATTTAACATCAAATTTAACAATTTAATGTAGCAATCAAAATTAATATTAAATTTAATGAAACATTATAAGACTTCTAATATGATACAAAATTAATTACAAAGCTTCACCTTTGAATGATTCTTGTAAAACAAGTTAAACCTAACTCTAATGGAGCTTTTAATCCTTACTTCACATTTGCAGCAAGCAAAAGGAATAGAAAAACATCATAAACCACTTTAAAAACTTAGAACTTAGGACATTCCTAAGAGACATTGGTCTTTTTTAAAAAAAAATGAAAAAGGGCAATTTCAGAAATATGACAAAATTCCATACTAGGTCACTAACTGTAACTTGATTTGAATGTCAGATGGAAGTTATACCTGGAGGACAAGTAGTAAACTGGAATCTAGGCAGAACGTTAGATGACATTAGGAAATTATTGTTCAGATATAATTATGCTATATAATTATTGCTGTATATAAGTCCTTTGGGGAGAGACACTTGATGAAGTTCAACTAAATGGATGGACTGGATAGATGAACCGGTAAACTTCATAAACCTATACAGCAAATAGAACAAAACATTAATCGCTATTCAATCTTGATGAAGAGTACACGAGTATACCGTATATTATACTGCTTGTTGGTATGTATTAAATTTTTAAAAATGCAATGTTAAATTTAAAAATAAAGAAAAGCTTAAAATAGAAAGTACCCCTAACCAGATATCATCCATATCATTCCAAAACAGATTTAAACTGGCTTTAAATAGGATATACAATGTAATATTTTAAAAAGGAAAAAATAGTTGAGAAAAGCTAAATAAAAGAAAAACAGTATTAAGAAACTAAGATAAAGTAAAGGGTAATGCCAATACCAGAATGAGTTACAAACATTTACATTTTACCAGGAGCTCCTTGATTTCATGAAGCTTAAAAGTCAAAGTTTGTCAAGTATTCAGCAAAACTCTTTAGGGGGAAAATATATGAAAAAATAGTATGCATTAAAAAGATATTACCTCTAACTAGAATTCCTTTTCAACAGACACCCTTTCCAGCAGCTTTCATCAGTCTTTAAGTATACACTAAATTAAAAACAAACTAAACTTTACCAATATATAATCAGACTAACACTACTATCCTTGCTGAATTCATCTGGATCACAATTTACCTGAAGACGTACTAAGATAAAATAATTTTATAAAGTAGAGGAATTAATTTTTTTAAAAAGGTTTTGTTTAAAAGTGAAGGAATTGACACCCTTTATGCACATTTGCCTTCAGCATTTTGCAGGCTGTCATTTATAGTTTCTTTCATATTTAAAAAAACTTTACAAGCCAAATACAGTGAGTGACACATGCCTGGAACCCCACCAACTCAGGAGGCTGAGACAGAGAATCACAGGTTCAAGGCCAGAGGCAGCATATGCAATTTAAGAAAATCCTGTCTCAAAATAAAAAACAAAAACGGAGGCTGGGGCTGCCGTTCATTAGTAAAGCACTTGGCTAGCAGGCCTGAGGTCCTGGGTTTAACCCTTCCATACTAAATATAAAGAAGGAAAGGGAAAGAGAAACAGGAAGGGGAAAGGGAAGAGGGAGGGGAAAGGGATGGAAAGGAGGGGAAAGGACAGAAGGGAAAGGAAAGGGAAGGAAAGGAGACATACACACAAATATATAAAAAGCAGACTTGTTCATAGTAATTTTAATAAAATGAGAAGTGACTATTAAAATCTTTATATCAAGATCCTCTATTGATTCACAGCAAGGGCCTTACAAGAGCTGCTAAATTTAAGGATGAGTTACATATTTTACAAATGAGACAAGTATTACATACATTCTGTCTTCCTTTAAGTTACTATAAATAATAGTTACTATAAATAAGTTGCTATAAATAATATTAAAAAGTAAACACTCTTGTCTTGTCACTTCCATAAAGATGACATTTTAGTAATCAGCAAGAATGTATTTTTCTAAAAAAAAAAAAAAAGAAAGAAAGAAAGAAAAAGAGCAAACTTTAAACTTAATCTAAAAAAACTCAATGTTTGGGTATGTTTCTATCATGTGAGCTTAGCTTAAAATGAAATGTGGTACTTATAGAAACTCTTACTAGACACTTTAAAATTTTTCCAAATAAAAGTGTTCAATGAATTTTGAGTTCACATGGTAAAACAAAAATTTAACGTAACTCCATTAGCATAAAAGCATAAGCACAATGAAAGATGGCAGAAATATTTTAAACTACAGTAAGTCTTTGTATATTTGATATGAAAAAAAACTAGGATTATAGCTTAGTAACTATAGCCTACAGTGAATTTTTTCCAGCTGAATGAAGATTATCATTATTTTTTCAGATGATAGTTACTAAAATCCAGTATCACACTAAACTCAGATTAAATTTTTAAAAATTAAGCATATGAAATTATAGTGTGTTCCAAAACTTCTTATGCAATTATTAACTTTTAGTTAATTTTTAAATATAAATATTTAATCTATAGCACATTTAAAATTACCTACTATATGTATTATACAATGGACATTTACCATTACCTTAATGAAATAAAGCCTCAGATATACACACAACAATTCTGACACCTACCTCCTTCAAAATTAAACACAGGAAGAATTCAAACTCTAACATTTCTGATATGAACAAATGATCATACTTTATGAACAGAGTTCTGGATTTTATGAACTGAGACTTAAACTCCATCAATTAAGGAGAAAAAATAGAATATACAAGCTAAGTGTGGTGCTGCATGTCAATAATCCCAGTACTCCAGAGGCTGAGGCAGGAAGATTGATGCAAGTTCAAAGTCAGCCTAAGCTACATAATGAATACCACTACACAACAAGACCCTCTCTCAAAAAAAAAAAAAAAGTGTGTGTGTGTGTGTGTGTGTGTGTGTGTGTGTGTGTGTGTGTGTGTGTGTACAGCCTAGATAAGTTTCGAAAAATGAAACAAGATCAACTCTGAAAATAAGCCAAGTATTCAAAATTCCCAAGGTAGTTTTTGAGTTAGGAAGAAGTACTGATAATTAGCTTCCCCACAAAGTGCTGCTCAGTAGTTAACCATTCTTCCTCTTTTACTATAATTCCTTGTTTTTTTAAGCTGGGTACAAGGTCACTCAGAATAAAGATAGGACTTTTCAATCTACCTTACTGCTAGATGTATTTACTAAGTTGTGATCCATGCAATATAAATTGAAATTATTGTATATGCAGCTCAGGATTTGATCTTTTTTTGACTGACTCGACGGCACCTAACAACAACAAAAGGATCTATACTGCATAGCTGGAGGATACATCTTTAACCACAAGGTAACCATGCAAATAGTAAACACACATGATAATCCAAGGTAGAAACAGCTTACTTGGATCTGTGGCATTACGAACACCATGCCAGCTCTCAGGCTAAGCTATTACATAACAAAAGAAATTTTTTTCTTTATAGAACTATTATTTGGAATATTCTATCATACTCAGCTGGCCCTACCTCTTAACTAAAACCATAGTCAAAAATTCTGAATCCACTTGATTCAGTAGGTTACAACTCAAGAGACAAACCCATGACAGCAATAGAGAACCTAGGAAAAGAACAATCTGCAAAACAGAAAGTGCTCCTGGAGTCAGTCAGGAGGCTGAAGAAATGAGAAACAGGGAACCATGGAGGCGGAGGATGTTTAGGTCTATGACTTGGGGAAATCCAGATGTTAAGGTTTGAATCTAAAATGTCCCCCAAATTACTTGTGTTTGAATGCTAGGACCCCAGGTGGTGGCACTGTAGTGGGAGGCTAGAGAACTTTGGGAGCTGTGACCTACCTGGTGGAAGTAGATCACTAGAGGTGGGCCTTTTGAGAGTGATACCCATCCCAATTCCAGTAAGTACTCTCTCAGCTTTCCTAATGTCATGATGTGAAGTCTATTTGTCTCACAGGCCCTGCTGCCACCTGCTCCACAATGCCTCCCCATCATTATGATCTGAGATCCTCTAAGCCATGAGTCAAATAAGTCCATCCTTCCTCCTTAAGTTATTCTGCACAGTGTTTTGTCACGGCAATGACAAAAGTAAGACACCAGGTGACCAACCAGGCATTCTTTCTTCTCTAAAACCAGGGATCTGTCACTGCCAAGAAATTATGAAATTCAGCTTCTCTGGCAGGTATATCTAGGACAGGGAAAATAAGCTGGGGATAGGGTGCTGAAACAAGTAATCTCTCTCCTAGGCCACTACAAGTCAGCCAAACATATCTTGGGATCTCATAAGAAGTGTAGGTGTAGTTCTCTTTTATCAGAATTCCTTTCTGGCCAGCATCCTCAAAGGACAATAAAGAGCTTAGAGATTTTATTATTCACTTTTGTTCTTGACAGGAAAAAAAAGTTAAGAATAATTATCAGGTTAATTAGACAAAGATAAAAACTAAGGTAAAGAAAACACTTGCTCAAGGATCCTTGATATTCTTTATACTAAGAACAACAACAACAACAACAACAACAACAACAAAAAGCCTGAGGTGGGAGGATCACAACAAACTCAAGGCCTGAAGCAGCCTGCACAACTTGAGACCATGTCTCAAAATAAAAAATTAAAAAGGGGCTGGGGATGCAACTCAGCAGTAGAGCACTTAGCAGTAGAGCAACTCAGCAGTAGAGCCTAGCATCCACTAAGCCTGTGTTCCATCCTCCAGTACTGGAAAAAAAAAAAAAAGTTACTGAAATGGTTTCTCACCATGTTGCCCACACTGGCCTTGAACTCCTGGACTCAAACAATGCTCCTACTCCAGCCTCATGAGTAGCTAAGACTACTGACAGACATAATGGCACCTGGCTATGACAAAATTATTTTTCAATTACAAAGTAGAATAATTTACACCTTTAAGGACTGAAAAGTTATTCATAAACCATCTCATGTTTAGTGATTTTAATATCAACTTTTCCTATCTAGTATGCAACAGTATTCTGTAACTATGAAAAATAACTACATTTAATCAAGGTGTTCCCACATGTGTCTGTCAGCATGTTGAGCTGTGGAGACTTGAATGTTACTATGATGCTGAAAGCTATGCCACCAGTATTTCAGATACCAGCAGGGCCACCCATGGTGGCCTGGTTTCAGCTGACCTTCCAGACTAAGAAAAACTAGGGAGAAGAACCTTGCAGCTCACTCCCAAAACAATCAGCCATTGAAAACCCTATGAATGGCAGAGACACACAGTATATTTGGGGGGGGGGGGGGGAATGAACCCCCCAGGCTGGAAGGTATTTAAGAAACAACTAGGGAAGAATTTCTTCCTCAAAGCAGTCTACCTTAATGATGGGAATAGAGTAAAGCCCCTAGGGACTTCCTTTTGCTCATGTGGCACGACTCAAAATGAGAAGAAACACAGTTGGTGCAAAAATGGGCTCAAACATAAAAAGATGTGTACATGGCAGGGGTGAGTAGTGTTTCCTTCTGTTGTACACAGGGCCGCTTGAGTCAGATACAACTCCATGGCCGGCACTCAACAACAATAACAACAATCAAGATGGTACCATATTAAACAATTTATCAAATGGAGAATCTTAGTTTTTAAAAACACAAAAATCATAGAGTATTAGCTGTTCTGCCCAAAAAACTTCCCATTATCCACCCACAGTACCATAAAACATTTTAGCTTCATTAGATTAAAATGTGTCTGCAGCCATACCACTGTGGCATCTAATTCGGTCAGATCTCAGAAGCTAAAGCACGATCGGGCCCAGTACTTGGATGGGAGACCACCTGGGAATACCAGGTGCTGTAGGCTTGGGGGAAGGATCCAGCAACCCACTCCCAAAAAACAATCAGCCATTGAAAACCCTATGAATAGCAGAGAGGCAGTAACAATAGTGTTTGGGCTATTGTACATAAAGTCACTATAAATTGGATACCGACTCAACGGCACCTAACAACAACATACTAAAATGTATAAACAGAATGGGGATTCAGCTCACTTGGTAGAGTGCTTATTTAGCATGCACTGAGGCCCTGGGTTTGATCCCCAGCACAGCAGGGGAAAAAAAACTAAGATGTACAATCATCAAATAATTATGAAATCATTTAATTAGAACACATCCTCTTTTAATATTACAAATAGCTCTGTTGTTGTTGTTGTTAGGTGCCATCCAGTCAGTATCCAACTCATAGCGACCCTCATAGGGTTTTCAATGGCTGACTGTTTCGGGATTGCCTTGGGAGTGGATTGCCAGGCCCTGCTCCCATTTTTGCGGTGCTGGGAATTGAACTCAGGACCTCAGAGACTGCAGTGCAGCGCTCTACCAACTGAGCTAAATTCCAGCCCACAAGTAGCTCTAGAAGTATTAAAAATGTATCAATAATGTTTAAGTTAGTATATACTAATGTGATAAACTTATTCAAATTCTAAGCTGAAATCACAAACTGTAAAAGTAAAATTTTGATTATGTTGTTGTTGTTAGGTGCTGTTGAGTCATGTCTGACTCATAGCAACCCACAGGGTTTTCAATGGCTGATTGTTTTGGGATTGCCTTGCAAGTGGATTGCCACATCCTCCTCCCATTTTTGCTGTGCTGGGAATCAAACCAGGGACCTCAGAGACTACAGAGCAGCACTCTACCAGCTGAGCTAAATCCAAGCCCCTGTTTTTTTGTTTGTTTGTCTTGATTATAGATATGGTAAACTAATCCCAGAAGGGAAAAAAAAAACTTTTACACAGAAAAAGAATGGGACCAACAGGAATTCAGCTGTGAGGAAAGGAAAAAGCAGAATTTGAAGACAAGAGAATACAGAAACTAAAATATAAAATGGCCATAAACAAGCACATCACAAATGAGTATGATCAAAAAATACAGTGAATGTTTAAATTAAAAAATTTATTACTTGGCCAGGCATGGTGGTACACACCTATGTACACACTGAGACTAAGGAGGCAGAGGCAGGAGGATCACAAGTTCGAGTCCAGAGGCAGAATGCACAATTTAGCAAGATCCCAATTTAAGATAAAAAAGAAAAAATGTGTTGACAGTGCAGCCCAGTGGTAGAGCACTTACAAAGTATGATGAGGACCTGGGTTCAATAAGTATTGTAAACAAAAAAAAGTATACACACACACACACACACACACACACACACACACACACACACACACACACACCCCTTAGTTGGGCATGGTGACATACATCCATAATCCCAGCAAGCAAAAGGTAGAAGCAAGAAGATCACAAGTTGAAGACCAGAAGCAGCATGCATGACACAGACAAACCCTATCTCAAGATAAAAAATAAAAAATGGGCTGGGGTTTCAGTTCAGTGGTAGAGCACTTTGCAATGTATGGGCAGGCCCTGGGTTCAACCCCCAGGACCACCCACCCCACACATACAACCTTGCCTTTCTTACTTAAAACACAGCAGTTAACTTTCTCTTCTCTTGAAATTAGAGCACACCAGCACCAGGCAATAGTAGTACAACAATCACAGGCAGAAATCTACTTTCAGAGTCATTTTTCAAACTAGTACTTTCTCAATGTTACTTTTTTTCCAATAGTGCCATTGCTCCAACTGAAGAGAATTTAGTGCTATTGAAACTACCAAAACATAATCAAATAACTACTAGGTATTATTTTAAATAAAAGTATTCTAAATAAAGGTATTTTAAATAAAAATATCCTAGTAGCTGGGATTTGGCTCAGTTGGTAGAGTGCTGCGCTGCAGTCTCTGAGGTCCCGAGTTCAATTCCCAGATCGGCAAAAATGGGAGAAGGACCTGGCAATCCACTCCCAAGGCAATCCCGAAACCGTCAGCCATTGAAAACCCTATGAGGGTCGCTATGAGTCGGATACCAACTCGATGGCACCTAACAACAACAATAACAACAGTATATATTAATATTTACTCCTCTAAACTATCCAAGGCTACTGTCTACTGAAGAAAGGGAAACATTCACACTGGAATTTCTGAGATTAGTACCCAACAGAGTTGTGCAACCCAGTCAGAAAAATGCTTTCATCCTAATCTCAGTCTCAGAAAATTAGCTTTAGCAGGAAGAGAAGACCTACATCAATTTAGCATTGAATAATCTCATCATTTTGGACATTCTCATACTTTAACAAACCTCTGTATAATTATTTCATGACAGTTTACCTCTTGTTGTGTAAGTATACATTTTGTAACTAATTTATTGAGATGTATTTGAGCAGAGATACAAAGTGTATGCAAAAGATCAAAACTAGCCCACAGAAGGATTTTAGGGAGGAACATATTGCAGAAGGGAGTACAAACACCAGTAGCTCCACTTCAGAAATCTTTTGTGAAGAGCTCGCTGCCTTGGTGCACACCTGTAATCCCAGCCACTTGGAAGGCTAAGACAGGAAGACTGCAAGTTCAAGGCCAGAGGCAGCCTGTGCAATTTAGAAACTGTCTCAAAAATAAAAAATGAATAAGTAAATGAATGAAAACAAAGGATAAATAAATTTTTAAAAAAAACTTCAGGGGGATGGGAGTGTAGTTTGGTGGTAGAGTACTTGCCTGGCATGTGTGAGGCCCTGGGTTCAACCACCCAGAATTGCACAAAAAGAAAAAAACAAAATATTTTGAGAATATTCTCTACCTAAAGCAAATAAAGGCTGGTGTTTAGCTCAATCCCCACCATTACAAAACCAGGAGGAGGATGTGGTAATCCACTCCCAAAACAATCAGCCACTGAAAACCCTATGAGGGTCACTATGAATCCGACCCAACTTGATGGCACCTAACAACAACAAAGCAATTAAGATAGGAGAAGGGACAACACAAGGATAGAAAACACAGTGTAACAAGGAAACCAGGTAGTGACTTTGGTGAACACAGCAACATGGGATTCTGCAATCCTACCCTAACTAGAAGAATGCAGCAAGAATAATCCTTGGAGTACAGAGAACAGATTGTATGAATTTTATTCTGCAAGTTGTCACTTTAAATATGGACTGTAAACAAAAATTATCTATGCTAAAAAGATCTTCATTTATGTCTGAAACTACAGAGCTGCTCCTGACTGTGTATTATAGAGGACACTAAATCATTTTCTGAAAACCTTGACCCTGTTCTCCACAAGAATAGTAGAGCAGACTTGTGGCCAAACAAATGTCCCCATCAAAGTCTTTAATTTAGCCAGGTGTCCTCACTCATGCCTCTAATCGCAGTGACTTGGGAGGCGGAGCCAAGAGGGTCACAAGTTTGAAAGCCAAAGGCAGGCTACATAACTTAGCAAGACATTGACTCAAAATAAAACATATTTTAAATTGGACTGAAGGTACAGCTCAGTGGTAGAGCACTTGCTAAGTACATGTGAGGCCCTGGTTTCAACCCCCAAGTACTGCCAAAAAAAAAAGGCTTTAATTTACAAAGTCACATATCTGGCCCTGTTCAGCAACAGTGCTTATACCAATACATGTAGGTAGCATAAGAAAAAAGAGAAAACATAACTGCATTGCCAACAATTCTCAGTATCATGTAATTACCTTCATATCAGTACATTTAAAAATCAGGTGATAAGGCAGGCTTTGAAAGATAATATAAAAATCTATACTGAGATTGGGCCATTTCATAGTATTAGTCCCTGTTATACTGTTTACACGAGGATCTATTGAGAGAAATATTGTTTAAGATTCCTGTGTTCAAGCCAGGTGTGGTGGCACGCACCTGTAATCCCAGGACTCATGAGGCTGAGGTAGAAGGATTAATGGGAATTCAAGACCAGACTGGTCTATGTAGCATGTTGCAGGACTGCACAGCTAAAAAAAACCCTGTCTCAAAAAAACAAACAAAAAAGTCCTATGTTTACTAAAAGTATGTTGTTAGTGATGTTCTTTTACTATATTACACATCAGGATAAAACTATGGATGAAATTTCTCTCTAGTTTTAGTGTCAGAAAAATATTTTCTTAGGCACTAGATTTGTTTTTATACTTTGGGTACTTTTTTTTTAACGTTGGGATGTTTTTTTCTTCCATAATAATTGCTAGAAATCTGAGAGCCAAAGTTGTGACCCACCTGCAGCACAGATTTCATCCTAATTTTGCTATGAAGGTAAAAGAAATTCAGGAATCAGTTTAGGGCCCTGATTATCACAGTACTCACATACTAAGAGGCAGAAAAAACTTAAACATTATTCCAATCTGAGGACTGTGACTTACTACTGAATTTGGTAAATTGACCATTCTGTAAACCTCTATTTACTGGGCTATAAAATGGGATTAATAGTAGTGTCTGACTATAGCTCTTATGGCTTTTGTCAAGATTTGATGAGATACTCCCAAAAAAGTAGTTTGGCACAGTACATGATACATTAAAATCCACATACTCGCTGTTTGGTCAATAGCCTACATATATAATCCTTTGTGAGAAAAGAACTATGGGCTTTCTTTATAAGCTGCCTCTGCCAGCAAACTCACCTTGAAACCATTTTCTTAAAGATTCTAAAACTAGCCGGGTGTGGTGGCACAGGCCTGTAATCCCAGAAGCTCGGGAGGTGGAAGGAGGCAGACTGCAAATTCAAGTTCGAGACCAGAGGCAGTCTGCATAACTTAGTGAGACCCTGTCTCAAAAACTGAAAAAAAAAAAAAATGGGCTGGGGGCACAGCGCAAGGCCCTGGGTTCAACCCCCAGTACCACAAAAAAAAAAAAATTCTAAGACTGAATCTACTTTTATGACAATAAACATAAAATAGCAATTCAAACACAACAATTTGTTATGTTCAACATTTTGATACTTTGTTATGATGGTTAGTTTTATGTCACTTTGGCTAAGCTATAATATGCAGATATTTGGTCAAACACCAACATAAAGGTGGCTGTAAAAGTGTCTTTGTTGTTGTTAGGTGCCATCGAGTTGGTATCTGACTCCTAATGACCCTACCTACAATAGGCAAAACATTATTGTTAGTGCTTCTCTGCTATTCATAGGGTTTTCAATGGCTGTACTTTGGAAGTGGGTTGCCAGGTCCTTCTCCCAAGCCTACAGCACCTGGTGTTCCTAGGTGGTCTCCCATCCAAGTACTAACCAGGCCTGATGCTGCTTAGGTTCCAAGATCTGATGGTATCAGACACCAGCATGGTATGGCTGCAGGCAAAAGTGTTTTTAGTTAAGATTAAACCAACAGACTTGAGTAAAACAGATTACTCTCCATAATGTGTGGGCCTCACCCAATCAGTTGAAGACCTATGAGGAAAATGATTGCAGTTCCCTGATTTAAAAGGAATTTTGCTTCTAGGAATGTCTTCTGACTCAAGCTGCAGCATCAACACTTTCCTAGTTCTCCAGCCTGACATCCTACCTCCAGATTTTGGATTTGCTAGCCTCCACAATCATGTAACCAATTCCTTTAAAAAAAAAATTCAGTAAATCAGTATCCCTTTAGCTATAAACACACACACACACACACACACACACACAGTTCTGTTTCTCCAGAGAATCCCTAATACACTTGCAAACTTTGAAAAGTTTGCTAATCGGTTTATTACTAACACAAAACTAATAATTAATATTACTAACAGGTGAAAAAGATCTTGAAAGCATGGAAACAAATGCAAATGACTCTGGAAGAAATAAAACAACATTTTAAAACACCACTGACAAAGACAAAATAATGGACAAGGTTTCAAAATCCTTAAGAATTACCAGGTATCAGTAATTT
>VMDO01002481.1:144680-167075 GCA_007922755.1 Pedetes capensis
AATGAAATACCATGAAAAAAAAAAAAAAAAAACAGCTCAGAATCAAAGGAAACTAACGTTTAAAAGAGACCCTGTCCAATAAACTTGTAGAGACTCTAGAAATGGAATATTAGTAGGCATAAGGAGTGGGCTGGGCCAGACATAAGGAATTAGCTGAAGGTGTAAGTACTGAAAGGTCAGCTCCTCCCTCTAACTTCATTACCTAGCAAGGCATGCAACCAAACACTGAATTACAAGCAAGAAAATCTTTTCCTACTCTAAACTGAAACTGAATGAACTACAGCAAATAGGACATTTACTATGTGATAAAATGCTTCACATTCTGATATTTAGTTGTTGTTAGGAGCTGTGGAGTAGAGTCCAACTCACAGTGATCCTCATAGGGTTTTTAATGGCTGATGGTTTCAAGATTGCTTCAAGAGCGGATTGTCATGTCCTCCAGTTTTTGTGGTCCTGGGGATGGAACCTGGGTCCTCAGAGAGTGTAGAGCAGCATTGTACCAACAATAACTGCAGGCTTCTAGCTAAAGGTCATTTATCCTACAGCAAAACTTGACTAAATTCCTTACTACTCTACATTTCAAATATAAGAAACTAAATATAATCAGATATTTAGGGAAAGGCTTCAAGACTATGGGAAAGGGCAGAATAAAATGAAAAGAAAAACTACTTTGTAAGCTGGATATAGTGGTGCACATCTGTAATCCCAGCACTTGGGAGGCTGAGGCAAGAGAATTAACACAAATTCAAGGCCAGCCTGAGATACACAGTGAAATCCTGTCTCAAAAAAACAAACAACAAAGAAAAGAAAAAAGCAGCTATGCCCCTATGACAACAGAATGCCATGTAAAAATGATATGAATAAAGAGAAAACAAAAGTTCTTAGAAATAGTTTTTACAATATTCAGAATTGGAAAATATGACAATGAATCTACAAAAAGCACAACTTTAAAAAGCAAATCTCTAAAAAACAATAGAAAAGATGTAAGAAATAGGTACAAAACATGAGGCATTATCTGTGTATTTCAAGTTTGCAGGGGAAAGAAAGTTTTTCCAAACTGAAAAGGTTCATAAAGTACCCGGGGCCATGGTGAAGGTCTGTAAGGCTAAGGCAGGAGGATCAAAGCCTAAACAGCATAACAAGACACTGTCTCAAAATAAAAAAGGAGTTAAGTGTGTGGCTCAGTGGTGGAGCACTTGCCTAGCATGCATGAAACCTTGTGTTCAATCCCCAGTACTTTGAAAAATGAAAAATAGGGAAAAGAAAAAAAAAAAAAGAAAGCAAAAGTTCACCAAGTGCCCAGAAAAATAAAGATTAAACCCAGACACATTAAAGTATCAGGTAACCCATCACCAACAGCAAATAAAAGGCGGCCAAAAACCAACACCTTAAAATTTTAAGATGATATTCAATCTTTTATTCTATATAAAAACAAATCATTAGTCAAGTATAATGGTATTAGGATGTTACTAAGGATGTCATTAATCGAAGAGCACAGTATAGAGCAAAAAAGATGAAATACAGGAAGGAAAGAAATAGCACTAATCAGAAAGAGCAGAAAATCTCTAAGATTACAGGTGTACAATAGGCCTAGAAAATGACAAACCCTGAGAGGACAAAACAAAATGACAGAGGAGTCAAGGAGATAAATTTTGGGGCTAAGGGGTGGACTCAACATCCTCAAGATTTTTGGAAGAAGAAATCTGTTATAATAGCATAGAAATGTAAGTTTAATAGAAAATGTAGAGTCAGGAATTCAAAGAATTAGAGAGAGAGAGAGAGAGAGAGCAGAAAAATTTTCAATTAGTGCAAAATAAAAGTTAAATATATTTGGGTTTTAAAGCATGTTAAGCTGAGAAAAGCAAAAGTAAATGGAATCAGTAGAAATAAAACAGAAAACCCAAAGATTATGCAAAATAAAAACACAGATTAGAAAATTCTGGCCTTGGAAGCCAGAAATTCTCTCCCTGTGGATTTTTTCAGTTTAGAAAGAGTTTAGTACTTGTGGTAAAGCAATTGTTTGTTTTATCTGAGTCCAATTGTCGTCTTTGATATTAAAGATGACTTGCAGCAATGACAAATGAAAAATATCTGCTTGAGAAAAACTGTCATATTCTACTATTGTTGTTGTTGTTAGGTGCCATCGAGTCCGTATACAACTCATAGCGACCCTCATAGGGTTTTCAATGGCTGACTGTTTCAGGACTGCCTTGGGAGTGGATTGCCAGGCCCGTCTCCCATTTTCGAGGTGCTGTGAATTGAACTCGGAACCTCAGAGACTGCAGCGCAGTGCTCTACCAACTGAGCTAAATCCCAGCCCATCATATTCTATTGTTGTTGTTGTTGTTAGGTGCCGTCGAGTCAGTATCCGACTCATAGCGACCCTCATAGGGTTTTCAATGGCTGACAGTTTCGGGATTGCTTTGGGAGTGGATTGCCAGGTCCTTCTCCCATTTTTGCAGTGCTGGGAATTGAACTCAGAACCTCAGAGACTACAGTGCACCGCTCTACCAACTGAGCTAAATCCCAGGCCCATCATATTCTATTAGAAATGCCTAAATCAAGTAAGAATCTATAACAGAGTGTTAAGAAATAAGATGGCAAGAAACAAAGTAAATAGCAATTCAAGCTGCCTACACAAAAGTAGTTACCAGTGAGCTTTTAAGCTATATTTCATATAACTTAAACAATCAACTACATCAAGCGTATAAAAATAACTTTGAACTAAAATGAACAGACTAATTTTCAATAAAATATTAACAGTTCTAGAGAGATTTTAAGTTGGAACAAATCCTAAAATGTCACCTAAAAGAAATAACTATCTAATGCCAAAATCACCAATGAAACAGCTCACTCAAGGAGTCATATCCAGCAGAAGTATAAATGTCATATCCATAGGAAAATTATGATTATATTTTGGAGAACTTCAACTTCTTCTTTTCAGCCACTCAAATTTCGCCTCCCTCTAACTGTTCCTTACTGCGTATAGGTCTTTGCCATTTATCCATAAATAAATCTCTTATTGCTACGACAAATTTTCAAACATCAATGACAGCTATTATGTCCTATTCTCACTATCTTCCAGCATCCTCTCTTCATTAAATTGTATCTCTAATATTATGAGATACTTGCCTCTTTTTGCTGCCTTCCAAATTTATTCCACTTTCATTTAAACCCCTCTAAGTGGGAATGAAGCGGGGGTACCATCCATTATCATGTGCAATCAATAAATGATTTAATTCTCTTGGGGAAAAAACTCTCTAAGTAAAAACAGAAATGATATTTAATATTAATCATTAACCTTATAGAAATGAAGCCTTATTGTAAAGGTTACGCATGTGCTTTGAAAACTTATCAGTTAATTTTCTCTAACAATCAAATAAAAGTATATACTTTGTCTTAATGTATTTTCATCACATTTGCATGACTTTTAAGTATCAAATCTGTATTTTTCCTGCTCCAAAGTGCTTTTCAGAAGTGTAATAAATGCTACAGGTTTACTGATGCATAATTTTTTAAATAAAATGAATATTAGTGCTCAGAATAAACAAACATAATGAACACGCTAGTGAAAATATACATATATACATACATACATACATACATACATATATATATATGTATATGTCCTTGGCTTCACAGGTGAAACTAATTTATACAAATAGCTCCTACACACACCCTTTAAAAAGCACAAATAATGAGTATAATAAATATCTGAACATTGGATTTTCCTGGACCAGAAAACTACATACTTACTTCAATGTGTTGTCTAACTGAAAATATTGTTCACAAAGAAGTATGAAGCCACTAAACTTGTAAACACTTCTTAAACTAATCTCAGTGACACACTAGGACACCGTTTTTCCAGAATGAGTGCAATACTATTTTTTCAATATTACAGATTATGTCTCTAATGATGAAGTCCCAAACTAAAGAACTTATTGATTAAAAGCTTAAAATCTATGTGCCACAGAAACACAGTACTGAATGTTGTGACTCAGGTAGAAGCTAAACAAGTTGATTTCATAGAGATAGAGAGTAGAACACTAGTCACTGGAGGCTAAGAAAAATAAAAGAGGAAGGAAAAACAGAAGGAGGTCAGATAGCAAGTACCAAACAGTTAGATGAGAGGAATAAATTCTGTTGTTCTACCGCACCATGGGGTGACTTCAGTTCACAATACATATTTTACATAGAATCAAAACAAAGAATGTAAAGCTTGCCAACACAAAGAAATAATAAGTTTTTGAGGAGGTAGAAATGCTAATTATCCTGATTTGATCATTATACACTGTGTACATGTATCAAATTATCATTGTATCCCATAAATATGCAGTTATTATGTATCAATTTAAAAAAAAGTGTGCCTAATAAGGGAGTAAATTACATTGCTACTAAGGAACTTGTAAAATCAGTTAAAAGGAAAGAGTGCAAGCTAAAATTCTTTTTTTAAGCAACATGCTTAATGTCAAATAATATCAATGGTATTCATGATAGAAAAGCAATTATGTGTATGTTGACATATTTTACAGTTCAAAAACCACTTAAGTATACAATCTGAATCAACTCTTAGCAAATACAAAGGATAACTGTTAAGAGTTCAATGACTTATCTCTAAAACCTATGCTATACAAGGAGTTTTTTTTTTTTTATGTATTTAATTTAGTGAATGATAATTCTGCAGGCCGTGATATAGCCTAGAAAGGACATCTTAGCTTCACTGATGGGGTGCAGTAACAGTAAATGTCATTTCAATTGAAGGCTGCTCTGAATATTCATGTTTCTATAATGTTTCTGTCTTCCTAGTCTTTAGACAGTGTTAATCTATATAGTAAAAAATAATTACAACCATCAAACATTTCTTTTCAATGTACCATATAAAGAAATGAATTGCAAAAACATTTTTTCACACTAATAAATCATAAATTTAATGTAAAAGAGGATCACATTTGTTTATAAAATGAGAGAGAAAACAAACACTTCCTCAGAAGACTGATAATGCCAGTAAATACCACTTCAACGTTTTTTTTCTTGGCAGTACTAGGGAGTTGAACCCAGGGTCTCCCACATACTTTGCAAATGCTCTATCCCTGAGCTGCTTCCCTATCCCATTTTTTACTTTTTATTTTGAGACAGAGTCTAAGTTAGATAGGCTGTTTCTAGCCTCAAACTGGAAATGCTCCTGCTTCTGCCTCCTCAATCACTGGGATTACAAATATATGCTGCCAGGCCCAACTCAATTCAATGACTTTAAATGTATTCCTCAAGTGTTATATGTAATCATAATCAGCACCTTAAATCTACCAATTGGAAAATATTGTTTTAAGTTTAAGGATAAAGGGATTTTTTTTAGAATATAAATAATTTGATCATCAAACTACATACAGTATTTCCCCAATATTTCATGGGTTTCCTCACTCACTGGAGGTTTTTTTTTTTTTTTTTTTTTAAAGTATTACTGGGTAGCACATCAAAAATCCATATGTAAACAGTGGCATTACACAATGTAATACTGCAGAATCAAAAGAGGATCAGGAATCTACCTACTGCTACCTCTCAAAATTCAATTAGCATCCCTTCTTTTGTGCATCTGACTGAATTCTAAAAGTAATCTTCCCTGGATAGCTCAGTGTAAAGCACTTGCCTAGCATGCACAAGGCCCTGGATTCAACCCATAGCACCATTAAATTTAAAAATAAATAAATAAAATTTTAAAAAGTAAAAGTAATCTTCCCTGTTTCTTTCCTATTTTGTTCTATTGTTCTTAGGTGCCATCAAGTCGAGTATGACTCACAGTCACCCTACGTACAACAGAGGGAAACACTGCCTGACATCGTGCCATGCACATGATCTTTTTTATGCTTAAGCCCATGTATTTTTGTAATTTTTAAAACTACTGTATGATTTCTGGGGACAAGCGAAACATGATATCAACTCCTCAAGCACATCAACAAAAAACTGGTCTTCCGCAACTACTGAAACAACCTGGTTTAGCATAATTGAGAACAAGACATTGTAGTTAGTTTATCTGCTAATTTTATAGCACTGTGAAAATCAAAGTTACAGAATAACCACAATCTATGGCTTTTGCTGTCCTGAGAAACACAGATAGAAACATTTCCCTGCTTATTTTCAGTCAAGACAATTAGTAAAAACCTATAGAGCCAGGTATAAACATCTGGATAAGAACTGTCATTTTTACCTCAAAACAAAAATCCAAAGTAATTTATGAATACCTGAAAGGCTGTTGTCCACACCATATTTTCACATAGTTACAATAAGATTTCTTCTCTGAAACTCTATCCTAGATTTAACATTATTCCAAAACAAAGAATTAAGACATTTTGTAAGAATTTTCCCATTTTTCTCTCATTACATAATGTGTAGGTCTTTTACTGAACTAAACATCCAAAAGGAGAAAAACGAATATCAAAGCAATCAAAATAAATCTCCTGCCTGATGGTACAATGAAATTTAAACAATCCTAGATGGAAGAGTTTTATCATTATTATGTCTCCCTTACATGTTCCCTGACATATTTTAGAAACATAGATACTACATATGTATGAATACAAACAGTTCTGCTATAGAACCTAACATAAATAGTTGTAGCAAACAAATTTTAATGAGAAATTTACAAAGTAATTCTACTTAGGTCAAAGGTTAAAAGATAACAGAATCATAAACAAGTATTAATAAATCAAGCCTCAAAAAATTTAAGTACTTTTATAAACATTTTTTAAGTCTTCTTATAGGAAAAGAAATGTTCACCAAAGCTGAAGACTTTTCCGATGAATAAAAACTTTTCATATCAACAAAAACCAATTTTTAAAAAAGAAACAGCAAGTAAGAATACTCATTATTACCAAAAAGCCAGAATTTTATAAATAATAAAGTCTAACCACAACACATGTGCCAATTCCAAACCTATTACAACAATCCTTGAAGGTAACTGCAAATTCAGCAACAAGTACACAAGTATTAAATGGGCGTTTTTCCTGAACTTGGACTAAGCTGGGAAACAGTGTACATACAACCAAATGCTGTCAAAAAGTGCTAAACAATAAAGATAATTAGAACTACTATACTGACACAAGCACCAAAGTAAAAAAAATCTGAACAATGCATACATAAAACAAAATTTTTAAAGCTTTAACACATTTAGAGTACAACAAAAACAACAATGTAAACCTATGTGATAACAAAACACAATATAAATAATTCAGAGATACACCATTAGCAAGCAATTCAAAACACCTCAGTATTAAGGAATAGTTAAAATGAACAATTTCTACTAACTGCTGTTGAGGGCTTCAGGCAGAGCATTCTGACAAATTTATAGGTCAACAGCAGACCAGCCATTACAAACTTTAAGTAAATATATAAACTTAAAATATTAGACAGAGAATGTTTAAAGGAAATGAAAAATATACTGAAAAACTACTTCAGAAGAGGTGTAGAGTCATTGAAAAACAAATTAACACCACATAAGCCTGTGAACTACTCTAGGGAATGGGGAATGAAAATCCTATTTCTGCATGTGAACTGATATATCTTTGTCTAACTTTAGTTTACAGAAAAGCTAACTGCCTCAAAGTTCATAGTAATACTTTCTTTGCTTTAGAAAAACTATTTTTCTATGTATTAACCTAACACTAAAGTAATTCTTCTCCCCAACCTGCTTCCCCGGACAGGGTCTCACTATTAGCCGAGGTTGGCCTCAAACCTGGCTCTAAAGTAATTTCTCACAGAATAATTTAGCCGCACAAAAACTTACTACCCTCACTCTTTCAGCTACTTCAACTACAGACTCTAGAGCGGTGCTGTCCAACAGAAATATAATGCAAGCCACATATGTGATTTCAAATTTTAAAGTAGCTACTTGTTTGAAAACAAAAGTAAAGGGCTGGGGATATAGATGGAGTGGTAGAGTGTTTGCCTGATGTGTGCAAGACCTTAGGTTAAATCTCCAGCACCATAAATAAATAGGTAAATAAATAAATAAATGTCCAGCAAAGAAATCCTAGCCACTGAGTGGCTGAAGCAGAAAGATCACTTGAGCCCAGAAGTTTGAGGCCAGCAAGACCTGGACTCAAGAGAAAAGGACAGCAGAGGGGAGGAGAGGGGAAGAAAAAAGTAAAGGAAAATGGGTAAAATCAGTCTTAATATTTAACCAAAAATCTCATTCTAACATATAATCAATATCAAAAATAACTGGTAAGTATTTTATAGCCTTTTTTTAATACTGGGTATCCAAAATCTAATGTGCATTTCACATCACATCTCTATAGGACTACATTCATTTCAGGAAATCAATTTTATGTGGCTAGCAGTTACTGTGAAGGACAGCACAGGCATAGAGTTCTTTCTCTAGTTTTGAGCTATACATACAAAATACCAAAGGATCTGAAATTGGGGCAAAGAATATACTAAATTTGAAGGGCTTAAAGGGACACAGGCAAAGGTTAATTCAGCCTTCTCCCTTGACTGCAGCAGGCCTAGGGTGAGGACACGTCCCAATCTGCCAGACAATCTCTATTTGCTAGTGAGCCCCAATTTACACCTGTTCTAATGACATAATTACTAGCAGCACTCCCTGAAATTCTCACAAGTATCCCATTTTGGATGACAAATTATATACATACTCTACCTAGAACTATATCCTTGAAAATGACTCCATGCTCCTTGGAAGAAAATTTAGTCTAAACTCTAATTCTGATGCCTGGAAAGGAAACTAAATTGAAAGGAAAGAACCCTAACACTAACTCTCATCAAAAAAAGAAAAAAAAAATTATTGCTGCTGAAATTTTTTTTATTTTAAATTGCAGACTAAAAAAAAAAAATTAAGAATTACCTGTTGAACAAGGCATCTGGAAATTGGGATCATTGCTATCCAAAACAGGCAAACAGAACTGGTTACTTGCAGATCCTAGCATAGGATCCTTATCGCTGAGCATGTTCTTCAGCGAGTCCTCTAAGACATTTTGACTTGTACTAAAATCCTCACAGACTTCATTCTCCAGGTTGGATCCTATAAATAGGGCATCATCTAAGTGTTCAGTAGGAATTAAATGATTAAATGTATCAACTATATCCATGAAGACTTCTGTGTGTCTTTCAGCCCTATAGAAAGACAAAAAAAATACCATAAGAAATAAAGCTATCAATTGAAAATCACCTAATACCAAATTATTTCAATAGTTTTGAGCCTAAAAACACACTTCTGAATGTTTTTTAAAAAAAAAATCCTCACTGTTTTTACACATTTGGAAAGGTGGAACAAACCTTTACTGAATCATCTTTCTTTATCATGCATGTAGAATATTATTTTACTATAAATCCTATTAAATGTTTACTCAATACATTATTTTTAGGAAAAATTATGTATATAGTCCATTAATCTACACATTTGAAAGAATTACAGGGCATCAACCATAAAAATGTTTTGTTTTTAACCATAACTTTTTCATAAGAAACAAACACTGCATTTACAAAAAGTCCACATAAGAGTTAAAATCAAATTATTTAAATTATGGTTCCATACCTATTAAAGTTGTCAAGTAGCCTTTTTTTATTTATATAGCATTTAAGTTATTTAAATGCAACATATATAGACAAAAAGTTTTTTGTGAGAGTAGAGATGAAACAGAAAAGAAACTATTAACTAAACCCAACAAATCAAAATTCAACAAACTACACATGCACAAATGCAAAGATGTGCACATACATATTTTTTCCTAGAGTCTCCTTTCAGAAGAAAATGAGATAAATGATAAGAAAATAATCACATCCTGTATTTATATTTATTTTAGTGAGCTACATGGGATCTATCCAGACATCACATTAGTCTCCTATTTGAACTGTACCAATATAGTACTTATTATTCAGCAAAAGCCATCTAAAGCTCTAAGAGTCTTAACTACCAAAAGCTGATTTTTTTTTTCTTTTGGCAGTACCTGGGAGTTGAACTCAGGGCCTTGCACATACTTTGCAAGTGTACTACTTCTGGGCTGTACCCCCAAGACCATTTTCTATGTTTTTATTTTGAGACAGGGTCTTGCTGAGTTAGGCAGGCTGCCTCTGGCAACTTGCAATCCTCCTGCCTCAGCTTCCTGAGTAACTTGGATTACAGACATGTGCAACAGCGCCTGGCCTGTTGCACTTCCTTAAACTAGCCTTATTTGAATTCTTCCCCTATAAAAAGGAGGGGAGAAGTTCACATATATACTACCATTTACTGGATATATACGCCATACTGTGCTAAGCAGTTTTCCTACATTTATATAATACAATCTTCAATAAAAGTAGGATCTATTATTTTCCTTGTTGTACAAAGAAAATGCTCTTGAGTAATTTAAAAATCTTCCCCAAGGTCACAAAACATAGTCAAGATTCAAACTCAAGTTTCATGCTTCACAGCCCATGACTAATACCTACTATATTACCCTTTCATATTCAGCTAAGAAGCTAAAAAGATGTGACTCATTAAAGGCTCTTTAAAAGCCTGGACAGTGGCTCATGCCTATAATCCCAAAGATCTGGGAGGCAGAGGCAGGAGGATGGCAAGTTCAAGGCCAGAGGCACCCTGTGTAACTTAGCAAGACCCTGATTCAAAATAATAAGTCAAAAAATGGACTGGGGGCGTGACTCTGCAGTAGGGCGCTTGCAAAAGCATGGGTAAGGCCTTGGGTTTAACCTTCTAGTACAGTAAAAATCATTACCATCATCATCATTACCCCCCACGTCTGTCAGCTTGTCATGCTGTGGGGACTTGCACGTTGCTGTGATGCTGAAAGCTATGCCACTGGTATTTCAGATACCAGAAGGCCACCCATGGTAGAGAAGTATCAGCTGAGCTTTCAGACTAAGACAGACTAGGAAGAACAATCTGGCAGCCCATACCTGAAACAATTAGCCATTGAAAACCCTATGAATAGCAGAGAAACACTGTCAAATACAGTGCGGGAAAATGAGTCCCCACCAGACTGGAAAGCATTCAAGAAAAGACCGGGGAAGGTCTGCCTCCTTAAAGTAGAGTGGACCTTAATGATGGGAATGGAGTAAAGCCCTTGAGATTTTTTGCTGATGAGGCACAACTCAAAAGTAAGAAGAAAGAGTGACTGCAACAATGAGCTCAAACATAAAAAGATCATGTGCATGACACAGTGTTGGACAGTGTTTCATTCTGTTGTACATAGGGTCACAATACAACTTGATGGTATCTAATAACAACAAAAATAATGAAGGGGCTATAAATAAGGGACTTTAAGAAATATTGTGGAGGATGATGGAAATGCCCTAAATCTTAATAGTGGTAGTGGTTTTAATGGATATAATACTGTACTTCAATTTTTTAAAAAGGCTAAAAAAATTATCTTACTCTCACAAAAGTTAATCATCTTCTAAATAGTAGAATTACAGTATGTCTTGCCAACTTTCTCTCCCCACCCCGGATTAAATCCAGTGTTTTGCACATGCTAGTCAAGCACTCTACCACTAAACTACCACCTCAGCACTTGGTTTTCTGAAACAAGGTCTTGCTTTGTAGCTAAAGCTGGCTGTGTAGCTCAGGCTGGCACTGACCTATGTAGTCCAGCCTGAACTGGAACTCACAACCCTCCTTCCTCCATCTCTAGAGTGCTGAGATTACAGGTATATACCAGGTCGCCCAGCTCTTCTCAAATTTTGCTATTTGTTTACATTAAAACAGTACTAAAACACTGAAAGAAATGTTACTTTCATGTTTCATTCATTATGTTATGTACACATGCTAAATTAATAGAAAATTGTTGTTAGCAATGTTGATGAAAATCCAAGAAAAGTTCCTTTAAGATCCCCTATAGTCCTAAGAAAGGCTCAGTTATACATCACAATACTTCCACTGATATATTTTCAGATTCCAAAGAAATTCTAGTATAACAAATTCAAGTAACTAAAAGTAGTTTACAAAAAAGGAGAAATTACTAATGTTTGCAAATCCAGTAGATTAGAACTACCAACGAACACATATATCTGGGTGCGCTGAAATCCAAACTTAACACAGGCCAAAACTACTTGCCTTTTTTTTTTTTTTTGGGGTGTGTGTGTGTGTGTGTGTGTGTGTGTGTGTGAGTGAGTGATACTGGGGTTTGAACCCAGGGCCTCCCACTTGCACACTTTGCAAGTGCTGTATCACTGAGCTGCACTCCCAGCCCCCCCCCCCTTTTTTTTTTCACTTTTTAAGACAGGGTCTCACTAAATTACACAGGGTCGCGAATTTGCGATCCCCCTGCCTCCGCCTCCCGAGTTGCAGGGATTACAGGCGTGCACCACTGCGCCCGGCTTTAAAACTACTTGCTCTTTAGAGTTGCATCTCAATCAGTAAATCTTTTTTTCCCAGATAAGTCAAAAAGAAAAACAGCAATTCCAGCTCTAGAAACAAACAGCTAATTTTGCTTCTGAAAATGGTATGCTCAGTGTACTGAAAATGTCATCATTCCCATAGCAACACAAGGCTAGTAAATTCTACAAACTCTGCCTGAGATCTTTCTTTTGCAAGAGACATATGCTGTGTGGTGGGGACATTCAGAATATTCAGAAGTTATGATCACACAGCCCAAGATCACAAGGTTGTAATTAAGAGACCAGTCCATTCTAAATACTCATCTAAATCAGAGATTTTTTTCCCCACTAATATGGCTATTTGTGAAATCACTCTAAAACTGATTTACTAAAAATGCCTTCAGAGCTGGTGGCGTGCTTTGTAACATCAACAAAAGACAAGATTTAAACTTTAAAGATCAATTCAAAAAAACAAAAAGTAAAGCATACTATACTAAAAATGAGTGAATCAAACTTTCCAGAATAGTTTTTTAGTCAAAACTAGTACAACTTATAAATTATGTTTCCCTACATTTGAATAATAGTCATTATCAAGGGGAAAAAAAAACTCTTCCATGATCAAAAGTGGAGAAAGACTGAATATAATAAGGTTATGTTTCTTTAACAATAGCTTTTTTTTAATTCAATAAGTGTTTATTAAACATCTACTATTTCATGAGACATCTCAGGAGGCCAGTGAGAATGGGAATCTAAGCACAGCGTATAAAGCACCCCACCTTTCTGGGTTCCGAGAGGATAATTTCCATGAGACACATCAGAAGACTAGTACTTTGTGGAACACATTTTAAGAAAAATCACTATAAATTAGTGAAATTGATTTTTCTTATGTGGTTCCAACTAGCTCTGCAGACAATTTCAAAGGGAAAAATGTGCCAAAAATGATAGTATACAGCCATCTGAAAAGACTATATTGAAAGTAACATTCATCAGAAGTATAAAATAATTTATTTTAATAGGTCTGTTTCAGATATCAAGTGCTCAGTGTCAAAAATAAAATAATAGAGCCACGTGTGACAGTGCACACGTGTAATCTCAGAAACTTGAGAAGCAGATGCAGGAGTATGGCAAGTTTGAGGCCAGTGGCAGCCTGTGTAACTTAGGGAGACCCTATCTCAAGATAAAAAGAAATAATAACAATAATTAATGCTAAATATGGAAACCAGTATTAACTAATTTTAGAAATACTAACACACTTAAAATAGACACACAAAGCTACTAAATGTAATGTGCACTGGATCACTAAAACAATAAAAAGACTACTAGAAAAACTGGTAAAATCAGAATAAAGTATGTAATTTGGTTAATAGCAATCTCTTAGTCCTCAAAGGCACAAGCATGCCTCAGATATTAATCATCAGGGAAACTGGATTAAGGGTATACAGCAACTCTCATTCCTTTTTGCAGCTTTCCTATGAATTTAAAATTATCCAAACTAAAACGTCTTACCCAGGTGCAGTGGCACTCACCTGCAATCCCAGCAACTTGGGAGGTTGAGGCAGCAGGATTATGAGTTGGAGGCCTGCACAATTTAGGGAGACCCTGTCTCAAAATAAATAAATATTTTTATACATATATAATATACATATATATTTATAATAAATATATTTATATTTATATATTTATACGTAAATATGTAAATATGTGTAATATATATACATAAATAACAGCTGGAAGTATAGCTTAGTGGCAGACCACATACCTAGCATATTCAACTTTCCAGTAAAAGAAACAAAGTCTTAAGAAAAAGAGAGCACTAATTGGGGATACCCAATATTGAAGACAGACAAAGACAATCAGGTCTAATTAAAGAGAGAAATTATTGGCTGATTTAGTATCAGTTAATTATTCAAACGGCTTGATCTAGATAAATTGTTTCTTACATTGAAATTTTAAATACTTCCTTACATTTGGCATTCTAAGTTTAATAATTAAAAAACAGCAAGCCCATGTAAAGTGCATTTAAAATGGCCAATGGTACATGTATATCTAATTAAGTCAGTATCAATAACCTGGAAATATGCATGCTAAAATCAGAAATGATTTCTAGGTTCAGTGTCATACTGATGTTTACAAACTAAATATATGCAGCTAAATCACAGAAATGTTTAGTCTGCTTAATGTAAAATCATTCATTCATTCATATATTAAATATCCACTACGAAGCACTATCATAACTACTGGGAAAACCAACTCCCACCCCCATCTCAAATTCAAGGAACTCACAGTCCAAAACAGAATATAGACATATAAACAAATACAGCAAAATATAAACATCTCAAAAGATTACCTCAAAAGAAGGATTACAGATATTATTACAGAGGAAGGTGAAGCTCAGGAGGCCATGAAAGACTAGGCCATGAAAGACTAAGCAGATGACACATGAACTGGATCCTAAAGGTCCAGAGGGTATTCCAGGGAAAGGTAAAAGCACATGCTAATAACGAATGTCTGGGATCAGTCCTAAGAGACCGTTTATAAGGACCGAGAATATAATTAAAAATAATTGGTACTAACATTTTAAATAAAATTAATCTAAGCCCGAAGAGATGTCTAGCTTTAAAATACTTGTTTCATCTGTAACTCTGAATTATACTGCAACCTAGTTTAATAATAAAACCAAATCATATTATTTTCTTCATATTTCAGGTATGAACAAAATGGAAAAAGATATGATTTAAGAAGTATTAAAGTGGGAGGAAAAATTACACTCCTACAAAACCCACTTTAAGATTTTACTCAAAAGTCTGTGCTAATTTTTCAAATTTCAAAGTAAACCTATACATTTTGTATTTCTTAAAGCACACACACACACACAGTGCTTAACAATAAATCACTAAAGCTATTAAAACTAAGACATTATGCAATGATAATGTATCATATAGTCTATATGTGTGTGCACACACAAGAATAGGGAGTGGTTTAAGGGAATAAAAAATACATCAGAAATTATAAAATCTATGGAAAAATTAAGCAGGGTAATACAGGTGATGGGGGGTACATTCTATGTATGATGGTAAATGAAGGTCTTCACTAATTCCTCAGCCAAAACCTAAGGTGAAGGAGTCATCAATGTATAAACTGGTAAGAGCAATCTAGACAAGACCTCGAAGTGCAAAGGTGCTTAGAAATGGAATATACTCGATGCTTTCCAGCCCTTATGTTGTTGTTGCTGTTGTCGTTGTTAGATACCATCAAGTTGGGTTGAACACATGGTGACCCTATGTACAGCAGAACAAAACACTACCCCACACTGTGATATGCCCAGCACTACTGTCAGTGCTACTTATAGGAATGGCAGATTGTTTTACAAGTAGGCTGTTGGGTCCTTCTCCCAAGCTGACACCACCTGGTATTCCCAGGTGGTCTCCTATCCAAGTACTAACCAGGCCCAATCCTGCTCAGCTTCCAAGATCTGATGAGATCGGATGCCAGGGTGGTAGGTATGGCTATAGATAGCAGCCTTTATATCACAGTTTAAATTAAGCAGTCAATTTTGCCAGGCATGTTTAGTAAGAAAAATTCCTTTTTTAATTTTTACTTTGTTTTGTGATGCTAGGGGGTTGAACCCAGGACCTCACACACTTTTGTAAGTGCTGTACCACTGAGCCGCACCTCCAGCCCCTTTTTAATTTTTTATGTTTAAGATATGCTGCCTCTGGCCTCTAACTTGCAATCCTCCTACCTTCATCTCCCAAATCATTGGGATTACAGGTTTGCACTACCACACCAGGCAGTAAGAACAAATTTCTAATAGGCAGTAGTAGTAGAGAAAGAATAAAATTACTACTGCTAATAACGATAAAACATAAACTGTAATGTGACATGTTTTACATCAGTAATTCTCAGAGGCAATTATGACCATCCAAAAGACATTTGGCCATGCTTAGAGATATCTGTCATCACTACAACTGGAGAGGGTGCTATAGACATCTAGTAAATATACTATAGTGCACGAAAACAGCCTCACAACAAACTGTCCAGTCAAAAACGGCGACACTGCTGAGGTCAAGAAACTCTGCTCTACATTTATTAATTCACTTAATATAACAATCCTGTATTATGATCCTAACTAGGCAAAATCCTGTATTATAATCTTAATTAGGCAAAAATATAATTTTTAAGGTGCTGGAAATGCAGTGTGCTATAGAGGTAAGTTTGTTGTTGTTGTTGTTGTTGTTGTTAGGTGCCATCGAATCCATATCCGACTCTTAGCGACCCTCATAGGGTTTTCAATGGCTGACTGTTTCGGGATTGCCTTGGGAGTAGATTGCCGGGTCCTTCTCCCATTTTTGCGGTGCTGGGAATTGAACTCAGGGACCTCAGAGACTGCAGCACAGCGCTCTACCAACTGAGCTAAATCCCAGCCCTTATAGAGGTAAGTAGTGGAGCTAAAACATGAACCCAGAAAAATCTCATTAGAGTCAAGCTTACCACTACCCTACATTATCTTTTTATAAAA
The DNA here is from genome assembly GCA_007922755.1 of Pedetes capensis. NCBI lineage: Eukaryota > Metazoa > Chordata > Mammalia > Rodentia > Pedetidae > Pedetes > Pedetes capensis. The sequence goes on from VMDO01002481.1 coordinate 161,521, forward strand.
TTAAATTCACTGAATGTTTACTATGCAAGATACTGTTCTAAACAACTTAAATACATTGTTATTTAATCCTCACAATCACATAATCAGGTAAGTACTATTATGATTCAATTTATAAAAGAGGGGCTAAAACTTAGCAAGGTTACAACCAATATTACAGAATGACAGAACAGGTACTCAAATCCACTCTGTATAACACCAACGTCAGCTCTTAACAACTATGGCATAAATACATTAAAGATGAATGACAGGTTATCTTTCTAGAATAGAGTCAATGGAAATTACTGAAGCATAAGCCATGTAGTATGACACATACTACAAAATACAATTCTACAAAGCAATGCAACCTAGTCACCTGCTCTGCATATATACCCACTTCAAATTCTAGTCCAGTTTCATTAGTTAGAACCTATTAATAAGACTTCATAAAAGAAAACAAGGATAATTGCTTTTCTGAATGTACCCAGTAAAAACAATACATAAGATACCAAGATGTCTGCTGTACAAAAATACCAAAGACCAAAGCAGACCTTTGAACTTAAAAAAAAATAAAAAGAGCTATGAGGTAGAAGCTGAAACTGGTAAAAGCAGAATAGCACTAACCAACAGTAAGAAAAATGAGTTAGTTACAAAATTTTTGGAATTATATTATTGTTGACATTTTAAGAAGCAGAAGTTTGAATCAACCACTGAAGTAGTGGAACTAGCTCATCATTGATGAGTTACAACACAGGTAACTCAAGGTAACACACACTTAGCACTTACTATATCCCTGGCCCTAAACTAAGGGTATCATATGCATCATCTCATTAATTCCTCACAAAGACTTTGCAAAGTAGGTGCAATTATTTTTTGAGCAAATTGAGCCTCAAACAATCACATCACTGTCCCAAAATCACATACCCAGTATTCTCAAATTAGAATCCAGACAGTATAAATCCTGAGCCCATGCATTTAAACTACATTGAATGCACTCTACTTACACCACACAAATTGATTTTTATGGTTTCATTATACCATTAATGGAATCTTCAAAAATACTAGAATCAAAAGTATTTCACTTTTCTTCTTCCAAAAATAGAGCAGGAAATATGCATTTACCGATCCCATACACATATAAAAACAAAATGAATATCCTCAATTTGCATAAACAGTATCATTTGGAAAAACAAAGCTATCAGCTGAAAACTTTGCAATGTATTTTCCAAGCCTAAAGTTTAATGTTTTCATGTGTCCAAACTATGAGTTACAATATTAAGTTCAGCCTTTCTATATAATCTACCATGCCATCAGAAACTGTCTAATAAAGTTAGATTACACCAGATGAAAACTTTTCAGTAATATTTTCAAATCAACTATTTCTCCTCTTTGTACAACAAATGGTCATCAAAATTTAAACTCAGACCATTAAAAAACTGTCTAAATACATCGTACACAATAATTATCTAGCTTATACATTTGACAATTTATACCTTTCATAAGTCTTGAAAGATCTAATTTAACTTTTTTAAACTCTGATTTAACATTTTTTAAACATTGATTTAATATCTACAGTCTTTGGAATCTTATTTTTCAGCATAAACTATGTTCCTTGAGAACAGAAACAGAATCTGGGGCTCATATATTTTTTAACCAAATCAATAATCTCAGTATCTTTCCTAGTGTATTCAAAAGGCAACAATTAAAGAATTTTTTTACTGTCCTCAAAAATGCAACAGTATCACAAATGTGTAACAGTCTGCAAGTCATTTTTGTAGCTTAAAAAAAGATGTCTCTGCTTCTGAAAAGACTTTCTCCTATTCTCAAGGGATGCTCCAAGAAAAAAAATAAAAGAGAAATAGAGCCCAAGATGTTCTGTTCCAAAAAAGAAGAAAAAAAAAAAAAAATCAAGCAGCCACTTGTCAAGAAAGAATTCCTGAAATGCAGATGAATGAAAATATTTAGAAATCAGCACTCTAAGAAACCTGAACATCCTGACACTATGTGGTGAAGAAGTTATGGGCAACACAAAAATCTGGATGCTGATCAATAAAGCCCCATTATCTCATTTAAAAATAGAAAAAGCATTATCTCCAGAAAAAAAAAGATACATATAAAGGAGTTTATGAAGAAATTATAGTGGACTATAACCTATACTTTTAAAAGTTCACATTTTAGAAAGTAAAAATGCATCAAAAAAGAAAGCATATTACCTTGTCATGGAAGATTGTCACTATCTGTTTTAGCACCTGCAACACAGAACTGTATGCATAATTTTCATTCACAGCATTTCCAAGTATGCCTCATACTATATAAAAATCCAAACTCATAAGATATTTTTGCAGTAATCCAAATCGTCATTTGCTGCCTTCCAGCCAGTGTCAATGATACATCAGTCAGGCTGCCAACCTTTCCTAGCTGATTCCAATACGCAAAATAATTTACAGTTTAATAACACAGTTTTGAATAATTAATATATATTTCCTTACAATTTTTCTGTATCTTGAAATTTTTATTTGACCAAACCTATTTTTCACCTACATTTACATAAATCAATTCTGTTATATTTGACTCATCAGAATATATAAGTATGCCATAAAATGAACATCATAAACTCTTCTAAGATCTACTCCAACCACACAAAATATATTAACTAATTCAGGCTAATAGTGAATTAGTACTTTACTGTTCTCCCAAAAGAAAAAAATCGGTATAATAAATTATATGGGTTTTTTTTTTCTTCAATAAATGGATGGATAAAGTGTGCAAGGAGCAGGGGAAAACTTTAGTCCCATCCCTGACTTGTACAACTATCAACCTTTAAGGATTAAAACCTTAAAATCTGCTACTAAGGAATTCACTGAATGTGTGGCTTACTCAGAATAATAGCTCCTAAAAGTCTCCCTTAAATTCTGTTACTATCATTGGAAAATAGAGTATTCGTTTTAAAATAACACAAATCATGATGATGGTGAAGAAAAGAATCACTGTGGTAATGTGGGGCCAGTAAAAAGAAGAATGGCAAGAAAAATAAGTGGGAAAAAAGTCTAAGTGATAACAAAAAACGCAAAACTACTATTTGGAATAATAATCTTTACACATGCATTGTTGGCTCTTGCAATAAAGCTATAAATTCAAAACTGTAAATATGCTATAATGGAAAATGTTCCGGTTCTTTGACTCACATGTCTCTTACCTATCACATATACTTCACTTACATTTTCAAAATACCAAACACTTCAGGCAAAAATAAAAAAAAATAGTAGGATAGGAATGAGTAATTGAGGTGTAGTTTTGTGTGACCTTGAACCAGTTGAAAAAAGACCAAGTTCGATCCCCAAAATAATAACAGAACAATATACTATTTAAGTACTCCATAGTTTGCTGTTATCATTTTTTAATTTTAGCTTAAAGTGGCAATGTTCATAAAGCTCCATTATCAGCGATTCTTTTTAAATGAACTCTACAAACCATGAAGATGAGAAATAAGTAGATAGTAACGCGATGCTGCCACTCACATCGAACAATAATCACATTCTACTAATGATTACTGACAGCACTAATAATCACACATTCGAATCAGAAAGGTTAGGAAATAGCATTTAACCACCCAACGACAGGGGGGAAAGGTCATTTCACCTGGCAACATACTCCAGAGGGAAGGAAGGGGCACTGGCCTGGACTGTGCGCGGTACCAACCTTCCCTCCCTTCTCCCCACACCCGCGCCGTGTCAGGTGATCAGTTATTTAGCACCACTAGCACGTACGTAGCGACAAGTGGTTCATCAAATCTCACGTACTATCGGAAGGCAAAATTCTAGGCTTCCCGTTTCAAAGCAGGCAGAAGGAGCCGCCAGTTTAAGTCCCGAGCACAAAAGCGCGCGTTAACAGAAGGATGGAGGGAGCACCCACACCCCTCTCTCAGGCTGGGCAAGGATCGGCCTCGCAGACCCGGCCACCCCCGCCTCCCGGCCCCAGGGCCCACAGCTCGAAGCCGGGGCTCCACGAGACGGAGGCGGCCGGCAGCGCCGGACCCCGGGGCCTGCGAGCCCGGCCCCGCCGCCGCCGCCGCCGCCGCGCCCGCTGGGCACAGGCGCCGCCGAGGGCCCAGGGCCGGCGGTCCGGGAGAGGTCGTGGCACCAACCTTCCGCCCGGCGCCCGGCCGCCGCGGCTCCCTCCCGGCCCGCGGCCCAAACGGCCCCTGGCGGCCGAGGCGGGGCCCGAGTAGGCCTCGGAGGTTGCGCAAGAGGCCCGAGAGGCGGCTTCCCCGCCGCGCGGGAGAAAGGCGGGCAGCGCCCGCGGCGGGGAGGGCGGGAGGCCCCGGAGGCGCGGTGCGTGGGGAAGGGGCCGAGGTAAGGGAGGAAGACCCGGCTCCCGGCCGCGGTCGCCGCCGCCACTCACCCAGCTCCGCCAGACAAGCGCTACCACTGGCAGCGAGAGGAAGATGGTGGCTGCCGCCGCCGCGGAGGAGGAGGGGGCCCGGTGGGTGCCGCGGAGAGGGGGTACGCGCAGGACGTCAGCGTCGCTGCCACAACCCCGTCTTCTCCCGGGGCCGAGCTGCTGCCGCCGCTGCTGCAGACGACGACACTACTCCCGGCTTCCGCTCCGCCCTCCCAGTCCTCGTTGCAGCCGCCGCCGCCCGGGCCTCAAGGGTCGCTTGCCTCGTGGAGACCGTGCGGCGCCGCGAGCCCCCGCAGCCATGGGCGTGCGGCAGCGGCGGCGCGGGAGCAAGAGCTGGGCCGCGTCACGTGACACCACTGTTTACCGTTCCGGGGGCAGCGGCCTGCGGCGCCGCCGCGCCTGCGCGCTGTGGAGCCTCCGCAGCCGCGCCTCGGCCGGGGCCCGGCCGGCTCAGCGCGGGGCTTCCGCCCCCTCTGGCCTCGGAGGGTGAGGCGCCGCCCGCGGGCCTCCAGCTTGCACTTCCTTGGCAGCTTGGCGAGCTGTGGCAATAAATGAGAGCTTTTTCTCGACTGTAATAAGCACTGAGGCTTGGCAGTGAATGAAATATTGACGGACAAAGCGGCTCCCCACCCCTGGGTACTTTCTATCTACCGGGTCTGAGTTGAAGTATGGTGGACGGACCAGTGCCTGAATATTCCTGATGCCTCTGCAGGACAGCTCTCATTAACTACTGTCACCCTCACCCTGCCCCCACTTCAGTGGTCGGCCTCCGGAATCAAATTGCCTCCTTCAAGAAACATTCTTGGTACCTAGGAATATTCCTGTTATTGTGGTACCCATAAAGCATTCTTCAAATTATGGCCTGAAGTCCCCACGAGGTCCCCAAGACCTTTCAGAGAAGACTCAATTCCTTTAACAATAGCATACCATCTTAAGACCAAATCTCTTCCCACCTTTCAACCAAAACAGCATATACCAACTGATTAAATACAACTACAGAGCCTGGTGTGCCTAGTGCCTCCCCAGCATTAGGAAGGTTGAGGCAGGCGACTCTCTAGTTGGGGTACATAGCTACATAGCGAGGCCAGCTTGGGCTACATAGACCAAAAATAAATAAGTAAATAAATAAAATAAAATAAAGGAGGAGGTGGAGGAGAAGGAGGTGGAGGAGGTGGAGG
>VMDO01002482.1:0-12341 GCA_007922755.1 Pedetes capensis
TGAAACAAGATACCAGTGGCTAAAGTAAGTCTTTATTGATAGTAGATAGTCAGTAAACATAGGAAGAAAAATAAAAAGAGAAAAGAGAAAAGAGAAAAAGGAGAAAGTCTAGTAAATTATATAGTAGTATTTGCTAATTTATTTCCATCAAATCCAAATGGACTTTAAACTTTTGTGTTTTTTTGAGATGAGATCTTCTTACATCAACTTTGAATGTCTAATGGGAGGAAACCATGCCATTTTCATTAATATAGTCCCATTGTCTAACAAGTAGCTGGCATATAACAAACACTCAGTATCTAAATCAGAGATCAGAAAACTTACTTTGTAAAGGGTCAAAGTAACATTTTGGTATTTTATGCTTTGGAAAACAGTAAATATTTTATGCCAGCTAAATGGTCTCGTTGGCATCTATTCAGCTTTGCCATGATTAAGTGAAAACAACTACAGACAACATATAAACAAACAAGCATGGCTGCATTCAAAAAACTTTGTTTACAATAAAAGAGAGGTAGGTGTATTTTACCATGTTTAAATACAAACAAACAGGGCTGGGGATGAAGCTCAGTGGTAGAGCACTTTGCTAAGCATGTGCAAAAGGCCCTGAGTTCAATCCCTAGCACCACAAAAACAAACAAAGCAAGGGAGTAGGCTGTAGTTTGCAGACCCCTGCAATAAGTAAGTAAAGTCAGACTCGTAAATGTTAAGTATCTTCCAGGCACAGTGGCATGCCTATAATCGAAACAACTTGGGAGGCAGAGGCAGGAAAAAGTAAGGTTCAAGGCCAAAGGCAGTCTGTATAACTAACTGAGACCCTGTCTCGAGACAAAAAAACAGGGGACTGGGTGCAACTCAGTGGGAGAACACTTGCAAAGTATGTGAGGACCTGAGTTCACTCCCCAAGTACTGCAATAAACAAACAAACAAACAAAGAAAACCAACTGTATTAATTGAACAAAAAGGGGAAAGGAAAAAAAGAAAGAAGGAAGGAAGGAAAGAAGTGAAAACAGGAAAGATGAATGCTACCTCTGTCTTATCAATAAAAGAAAAATATAAATAGGAAAGAAAAGTTATATAACATACATTTCCCTCCAAATAACTAAAAAAAATAAAAAATAGCATACTTTTTCAAGTCGAAAGATGTGATCCCTTTCTAAGCGTTCTTCTGCTTGTTTCAAGCCTAGCCTCTGCTCAGGTGTCAATGTAGACTCATCTATCACAGTGGCATTTTCTAAATAGTCCATCTCTGAAGAATTTTCTTTATTAGATTCATCATTCTTCATTTTACCTAAAAAAAGAAGTAGTCATTTAGTTACTATCATCACAAATGGTACGTGCTTTAAAAATTAATGAAAAACAGACATTTGATTTGTGCACATACAGAAAAAATTGTTGTTAGGTGCTGTCAAGTCATTGTCCAACTCATAGCAACCCTACATACAACAAGTGAAACAGCGTTGTTAGTGCTTCTCTGCTATTCATAGGATTTTTAATGGCTGATTGTTTTTGGGGGTGAGTGGGTTGCTGGGTCTTTCTCCTAATCCTACAGCACCTGGTGTTCCTAGGTGGTCTCCCATCCAGGTACTAATCAGGTCCAACCCTGCTTAGTTTCCGAGATCTGATGGGATCGGCCACCACAGTGGTATGGCTACAGGCACAGAAAAGTCTTTATGTTTTCCTTGGTTGTTTAAGTTGTTACATGTATGAAATATAAGACACATACAAAAAACAAAACCACAAAGATATTAAGGTATGGTTCAGCAGTAGATTGCTTTACCTATCATGTAAAAGCCCCTGAGATCAATCCCCAACACCACAAACAGAAAAAAAATTCAGAAGATATACTTTCTTCATGGGTTGAATGCTTGTTTTGTTTTTTTTTAAGAGATATATATAATTCAGGCCACACAAAGTTAACATAACCATCTTATAGAATTTCTGAAGTCAATCTGATAATAATTCAGTGAAAAGCTATTTGGAATCCCACTCAAAGATTGTTACTAAAATCACCCAAGTCACTAGCATTTAAAAGAACATATCTATTGTAGACCACAAACCCAGGCCAGGTTCCTTTTTCTTTGCTTCCCTGAACGCATGGATATCCCTACCACATTAACATTTTTCTTTTGTGTTTCTGTTTTCTAACTAGATTGTAATCTCGTGAAGACACACGGTTTTCATATTTGGATTTCCAGCATCTAGCAAAACACACCTGGCATGCAGTAAATTCCACCACCACTGTGATTTTTTTTTTTTAAAGGAAAACTGAGTCGTGCTATTCTCTTGCTTACAATATATAAAATGTTTTCAAAGAATACAAAACAAGGTTTAAACTCCCTAGCATTTTATACAGTCTCCTACCCTCGTGAAGGCAGTAAACAGAATAAACATAGTAACTCCAAGGGTAATAGATGCTACAAAAGAACAAAGCAAGGCACTGAGAGGAAAACTAACTTTAGATATAGGAGTCAGGAAGGCTCCTCTAAGAAGATATCATTTAAGCCAAAACTTGAATAGAGGTAATTTGCCTGTTTCTCTTAATCTCATATCCTGTCCTAACACTTTTTATTTCTTTCATACCAAATGTGCTAGAATGTATCGCTGCTGCTTCAAATCTCTTTACATATGCTATTTCCTCCTCCATCAAAGCTTTCCCAACTGAACTAGTAATATTTATCTGTCCTACAAAATTCAGCTTGTATACTACCTATTTTGGAAGTCGGTCAGATACTCACTGCATTCTCATAGCACCTTCTATTATCTCCCATTTATAAAGTAATGGAATTTTTATTTATCTATCTCCCACATTAGATGGTGGATTCCTTGGTGCTAATGACCAGGTCTTATCTAACTTTGTGCCTTGTGGTTATAATACAAAGCCTAGACCAAAGCTCACACTTTAACAAATGCGTGTAAAATAAATAAAAAAATTGATCTGGGCATGGTGGTGCATCCCTGTAATCCCAGCACTCAGGAGACAGAGATGGGAGGATCAAGATTTCAAGACCAGATGAGCTACACAGTGAGTTCCAGGCCAGCCTTGCCTACACAGTAAGAACCTATCTCAGAAAAGAAAAGAAAAGAAAAGAAAAGAAAAGAAAAGAAAAGAAAAGAAAAGAGAAGAAAAGAAAAGTTAAGTTTGCATGTATCTTAAAGTACTTCCAAAAAGCAACGCTCATAAATAATAAACCTCTCTATTCTGTCCTCAAAACCAACTACATATCACCTAGAGGAATCACTTTGTTGTTTTGTTTTGTTCTGTTTTGTTTTTTGAAGACAGGGTTTCACTATGTAGTACAGGCTAGCCTTGAACACAATCCTCCTACCTTAGCCCGGAGTGCTGGGACTGTAAGTGTATACCACCACACCCTGTTCAAATTTTACCTTTTGATGGCTCTAATTTTCTAAACAAAGAAGAAATAGTATGTCTCTGGAGGTGGTACATTTCCTACCAAAGGGCACAGGAGTTTTTACAATAAGAAGACAAACTCTTAGATAAGGATGTTATAAAAAAGGACTCAAATACTACAAGAATGGATAGTTTCTTAAATAAGTCAAAGGAACACTGATGCATTGTGAACAATTTGCAATTATGTCCTAATATTTGGGGAAACTAGTTTTTTAAGAACCATTTTATTATGGAAATGTAAAAGAAAAGATGAAATCCTAGTTATATTTCTATATTTCATGGAAAAGAACAATAGCAAGACAACATAATATAAACCACTTCTCTTTTCTAAATATATAACTGAATATGTAACAGATAAGGCAACTAACATCAGCAAGTCCCATAAAGTTACCATTTCTGCTAATATAAAGAATTAGGGCATATTTTTTTTAAGTCAGAAATAAATGAAATTATTTACATTTCTAGAATCAATATACAAAATAAAATAGTTATCAGGCAAAATGTCCCAAACTGCTCCACAGAATGATAGTTACATGAGATGTTAATATCCTCATAACAAAGAGTGGAAAATCTCTGTCATAGAGACAAAAGATTAGTGGTTGCCACTGGGTAGGGGAGGTAAGAACAGTGACTGTTAATGGGTATGGAGTTTCTTTGGGGAGTAATGAAAATATTCAGAAATTAGATAGTAGTGATGGCTATGTGACTTAGTGAATATACTAAAAACCATTGAAACATATACTGTAAAAGAATGGATTTTATAGCATGTGAATTACCACATATCTCAATAAAACTGTTATATAAAAAGGTAAGTAATGGTCAGACGTGGTGGCACATGCCTATAATCCCAGAACTTAGAAGACAAGAGGCAAAAGTATCAAAAGTTTGAGGCCAGCCTGGGCTACAAAAGTGAGATCCTGTCTCAAAAGGGAAAAAAAAAGTAAGATTAAAAATATGATACCTAGTAATATGAATTATGAGAAAAATTAACCAAAAGGTATAGAATGTCAGAGGTGGAGGTAAAGATTATTAATGAGTAAAAGCCTCAATAAAAAAGCAAAGGAGGCTGAGCATGGTGGCACATGCCTGTAATCCCAGCGGCTCAGGAGGCGGAGGCAGGAGGATCGCAAGTTCGAGACCACAGGCAGTGTGTGTAACTTAGAGAGACCCTGTCTCAAAAAATAAAAAAAAAAATTGGGCCGGGGGTACAGCTCAGTGGTCCAGCAATTGCAGAGCATGCAAGCACAAGGGCCTGGGTTCAACCCCCAATACCGGGGGGGGGGGGGGAAAAAAAGGCAAAGGAGGTTACAAAAGCTAGCCATGGAGACATGGACATCTAGGGGATGAAAGTTCAAGGCACAGGGAAAAGTAAATGCAAAGGGCCTTAGGTGGACATATGCCTTCACATTTGAGAAAAATGCAAGAAAATTACACAACTAGAGCAGAGAAAGAAAGGCTGAGAAGTAAATGAATGAGGGCAGAGAAGTGGGGCAATGTCATAGGTCATACAGGGTCCCAAGACTCACTGCAAGAACACTAGGTCTTAATCTTAGCAAAGGATCCTTCTGGCTACTATGATGAAAACATAATGAAGGGTGATATGAGTGAAAATAAAGAGCCGAGTTAGGGTATAATGCTCAAAGTATGATCCTGACCAGAAGCATCAGCATAAATTGGGAGCCTGTTAGAAATCCAATTTCTCAAGTCCCTCTCTAGACATTCTGAATCAAAAATCTCTGGGAATGAAGCCCAAGAATCTCCATTTTCATAAAATTCCCAGGAGATTCACATGCCTGTTAAAGTCTAAACAGCCCAGATCAAGAATACTCTGCTCTCAAGTACTCACCTGGCTCATTCACCTCTTTCCTTCAAATATTTGTTGTAATGTCACCTTGTCAGGGACAATATAACTTGAAATACCATCATCAGCAACAGCATCATCACTCTCTATGACCTTTCCTGATTTTTCTTAAAGGATGTGTAACCATCTAACTTATTATATATTTTTCTCATTTATTGTGTTTGTTGTCTATCTCTTCCCACTAGAAGATTAAGGAGTGTTATGTGTTTCATTCACTGCTGTATTTCTAGGGACTAGATTAGTACCTGGCATCAGGAAGGAAGGAAGGAAGGAAATAAATAAATAAATTAGGCTGGACCAATCAAATGAATAAATGACAAAAGGAAAAATGCTCAAAGTGCTAGACAATAGCTAAAGTTAGGCTCTGTGGAGAATACTGAGAGTAATGACATTATATATATATAACCTACTAAGTCCAAATAGACAATGATTTAGCAATAAAGATTTTATTCTAGCCAGGTGTGATGGCTCATGGATCACAAGTTGGAGGCCAGAAGCAGCTAGCCTAACTTAATGAGTCCTTGTCTCAAGATAAAAAAGTTAAAAAGGAGTTAGGGGTGCAGTTCAATGGTAGAACACTTGCAAAAGTATGCACAAGGCTTTGGGTCCAACCCTCAAGTACTGCAAAGAAAATAAAAAGATTTTATTCTATTTATTTTATAACGGAGTAATCTAATGAAAAATCATTAATTTAAATGTTATTAATTTGAATTTTTCATACAGAAAAAATGACTAAACTATTACTGTATGACATAACTTCAAGGCAAACATTACACATATTGAAGAATTTCTTAAAACATGAGAAGCATATTTTTATTTTTTTATATATTTTTTATATTTTATTTTATTATTATTATTATTTTATTATTATTTATTATTTTATTATTATTATTATTTATTTTATTTTTATTATTATTATTATATTTTATTTTTATTTTATTTTATAAAAAAATAAACTATGCTATACTATCATTCTTATTTGTTAAACCAAGTTTCTCAAAAGGACTCTTATTTCATGTACTAGCTCCCTTAAACTAGTTTGTTCTCCACATTAAAAAATAACAAAATTGCATTTAATTAGAATAATATAATAATTAATGATACTGCCACTCTAAGCCTACTACTATAATTGGGATCTTGTTGTTGTTGTTAGGTGCCGTCGAGTCGGTATCCGACTCATAGCAACCCTCACAGGGTTTTTCAATGGCTGACTGTTTCGGGATTGCCTTGGGAGTGGGTTGCCACGTCCTTCTTCCATAATTGGGATCTTAAGTGTCCTCAAAAGTCTAGGTAGTAAAGGCTTGGTTCCCACCATGGTGCTATTACAGAGTGGTGAAACTTTAAAGAGGTAGGACATACTGGAAGTCTTTGGGGCTCACTGGGGTCATTCCCTCAAAAGGGATAGTGGATAGAAGAAGCATATTCATTTTTCTCCCTTTCATTTCCCAGCCATGACATGCCACACACTCGTAATAGTGATATACTGCCTTGCCATGGGCTTAAAAATAAGAGTCAACCAATCATGGACTAGAACCACCAAAACTATAGAAATTTATTGTCTCAGGTATTTTGCTAGAGTAACAGAAAATAAACACACCTACTGTGTCAATTACTACATAAAACATTGCTGGATTATTTTTCTTAACCTTGTAACACAGGAAGCACTATCTCCACTTTTTTAAAAATGAGGAAATTGATGTGTTTTAAGGGATAAACAGTTCATCCAAGATTACAAAGTTATTGAATGGGGAAGATAGGATTCAAAACCCATGCATTTTACTCAAGCCCATTTCCCTCCCCCTCCCTCTCTCTCTCTCTCTCTCTCTCTCTCTCTCTCTCTCTCTCTCTCTCTCTCTCTGTATGTGGCCCAGTCTGGCCTCAATCTTGACTCTCCTGTCCATATTCTTAACCACCACACTGTAGCACCTCATGTATTTTGTTGCCTTCATTTGTTTTCTGTGGCACTAAAGATAAAGCAAGGTCCTTGCACAGGCTAGGCAAGCCCTATACCACTAAGCTACATCCCCAAGTACCTCTGTTGACTTTTTGAAAGAATAATCTTTAAGTATAATTTTTCACTAATTTAACCAACCAGACCCTTAATTACCACTATTTCCCAAACTCCAAGCATTCATGAACCATCATGTCTACATTTTTGCCATATCTAAATGCTACCTGTACTATTACTTACATAATACCATGTCTGAATTACTTTTTAGACTTGGCCTTGTCCTACATTTTATCTATATACAATTATGAGGCTGATACTTTTTTCTTATATCCACAGACAATGCTATTAAAATCTTTTAAGTCTGTTTATACACTAGCATATACATGCCACCAGAAATTTAAAAATAGCTATTTCTGAACTCTTTACCAGTGTTTCTCAAAGTATGGCAAATAATGATTCAGAAAGAGCTTCTCAGCTGGGTGTGGTAGCACATGGTTATAGTCCCATAATTTGCAAGGCTGAGGCAGGAGAATCATGAGTTTGAGACCATAGTGGGCTACACAGTGAGTTATAGGTCAGCCTGGGCTATATGCAAGACCCTATCTCAAAAAGGAAAAAAGAAAAGAAACCCACCAGAGATACTCTCCTGCTCCCACTCATTTTTGTGGTGCTAGGGATCAAACAAATGGCCTCATACACTCTACCGAGATAGTGCTCTACCAACTGAGCTACACAGTCCCAGCTCCAGAAATAGTTTCTTTTTATTTCCACTTCGTGAGAAAGTTTTATTCTTCTAGCCATAGATACAACAGAAAAAGACTATCAAAAAGAAATCACTAATTTAAACAAAATCGAGATGAAGTTACTCAGAAAACATAGATGCTATTTCTAAATAAATCATTAAAAGTAATGTTCAGTTGGTAGAGTGCCACTCTGCACTCTCAGAGGCCCTAGGTTCGATCCCCAGCACTGCAAAAATGGGAAAAGTGACCTGGCAATCCAGTCAATCCCAAAACAATCTGCTACTGAAAACCCTATAAGGGCTGGAGATTTAGCTCAGTCGTAGAGCTCTTGCCTAGCAGGTGAGAAGCCCAGGGTTCAATCTCCAGTGCCAAAAAGAAAAAAATAAAAATAAAATAAAACAGACAAGAAAACCCTATGAATAGCAGAGAAGCACTGACACTGTGTCGGGAATGGCACAGTATCAGGGAGTATTTCATTCTGTTGTACATGGGGTCATTACGAGTAGGACCTGACTCAACTGGCACCTAACAACAACAAAGTTAGGATCCCAAAACAAGTAAGTTGTAAGAGTGTCCTAATCAATCTCTGCATTTCCAGTCTTGATCCTGTCAAAAAAAATCCGGCTGCACTGGAACCGTAAGATTCAAAAAAAAAAAATCTGATCACACTACTACCTTGCTTAAAACCCTTCTTCAATAGCTTCTCCAAACATGATAAAGTTCTAACTCTGTCATAGCTCACAAGGTCCTTCTTTCTCTAGTAGATGCCCTGTTAGCTAAATCTTTTGACTCTCCCCGCTTTAAGTCCCTGTTCTAGTCAATACTGACTCTCATTCATATTCAGTTTTACACTTAACACATACATTTTCCCAACCCAAAGTCTAAACCTCACAATTAAATAATGTGCTTTCTCAATTCTTAAGTTGTTGCCACTGAAAATCACTTTACTGATCCTGCTGGACATGGTGGCACACAACTATAATCCTAGCACCTTGGGAAGGTGAGGCAGGAGAATCAATGCCAAGTTCAAGGGCAGTCTGTTCTACACAGTAAGTGCTCTGTCTCAAAAAATCAAAAATTCATTTTACTTATCTGTACTCAACTATCTTCTTAGCTTCCTTGAAGCCTAGGGCTGTGTTTTTTCAGTTCCCATTGTAAACACATGATTGGCATATAATAGCAATGCAATACATAAATATTTGGTGAATGGATGAGTATTATATTACCAAGACCATTTAAAAAGAGTGTGTAGGGCTGGGGGTATAGCTCAGTGGTAGAGTCCTTGTCCAGCATGTGTGAGGTCCTGAGTTTAATCTCTAGCATGTCCCATCAACTAGAGACCCACCAAATTTACATGTACATACCCTTCTTACCTACCATAATAAAAAGGTTATTTTTTTAGCTTTAAGAGCAATATTACTAATGCCTTTTTTTATAATTAAAGTAGCTATACCAAGGATAATCTAAAGAACATTAAAACAGGAAAATCAAAAAAATGTGACTTATGGAATACTCTTTTGTATATTTGTACTTACTCAAATCATCTGATATGTCTTCAATTCCAGAAGCACTATCATCAGAATCACCAGTATTATCTGTCTGTGTGAGCTGTTTCTGAGATTGTGATAAGTTTTTCAGAGCAGATTTTTCTCCCTGCAGAGTTTCAGTATTCATTTTGTCCATAGAAGTAAAGGAGCTTGAAATTTTTTTTCCAGTCTGTTGTAATTCTGTCTGTTTCATGTTTTCTTTCAATAATAAACTAGGTACCTTTTCTGGTTCTGCTGGTGAACAGGGCACCTTTTCCGACTTCATTTGAGAACTGGGTGCTTTTTCTTCCTTCTTCTGTAAACTAAGTGCCTTTTCTGCTGCTCCTGTTGCAAGTGAACAATGTGTTTTTTCTGCCTTCACTGTTAAATTAAATGACTTTGGTAATTTTTCTGCTTTTGCCTGTAAACTCGGTGCCTTTTCTAATTTTGCCTGTGAAACAGATGCCTTTTCTGTTTTCACAGGTGAATTTGGTAATTTTTTTGCTTTACAGTGACTCTGATCTCGAAGAACTAACCCCAAATCTTTAGAGCCCGGTACACTGGCAACACTTACTTTACATGATTTAACTTCTGTTTTTTCTATACAAATATCATTTTGCTTGTTTTTTTTATTACTATTCCTACTTGGAGAGCTGGTCCCAATTTCTTTTATGGATTTATCATTTCTAGCTTTCAAGGTTTGATTAGTTATAACTTTAACTACTTTGTTTTCTTCACAAATAATATTCTTCTTTGGTTCATGATTTTCACTTTTAGAGGTCTTGAGTTCTTCCATTATTTGAAACTCTGGTTCTTTTCAATTGTGATATTGTTAAATTGCAAATCTCCAGTAGTTTGAAAATCTCGAAATCCAGTGCAGGCAAACAAACTGCTGGGTTAAAAAAAAAAAAAAGTTATTTAAAATGCAAAAACATTTTTTTAATGGTGACATAAAAGAAAACCTAAATTTTTTCTCAAAACGGAAGAAACAGTTTTTAAAAAAATAAAATTCAAAAACCCATATAAGAAAGGAGCTAAAAGCCCACAAATAGCAGCCAAATTTTCATTGGGGGATTCTAATATACTTCTAGTAGCATAGCATCAAAACAAAGAATTTGTAAGAAAGTTAAAACTTGTTTTACACTACCCAATAAAAATTTCCACTAACAGGGAAATAAAACTGCAATAATGCACTACCTTAACATAGAAGGAAATGGAATAGAGAAAACAAGAATGTCAACCTGTACACAATATAAGAAAACAGTTTATAGAATCTTAAATGCGTGGGGGCAAGGAAGATATGAGAACTCTGTTTGCTGCTCAATTCTGCTGCAAACTCAAAAGGGCTCTTAAAAATAATATCTAAAACCATGATAGTAAGAACTATTTTTCCATAAAACATGATAATAGGAACAATTATGCTGATAAACATTAAATTAACAAAACAATACATATTCAAAAAACACTGCATCTTATTAAGTTATTTCTATGTTAACAATAACTTACATTTTCCATTTACAGAAATCAGCATTTTGGGGTTTTTTTTTTCTGTTTGTTTTGCCTTATATGCCTTAAATTCAGATCTATGCCTCTAAACAAAGATTAATATGAAAATGAAAGAGTATTCTGACAACAAAAACAAACAACATGGAACTAAAACGTAGCACTTTTGATTTTACTTGGTGTATTCACTAAATTACAAATTTGGGCAATAAAATATATCTAAGGAGAAGGACCCAGCAGCCCATTCCCAAAACAATCAGCCACTGAAAACTCTATGAATAGCAGAGAAGCACTGACATGGTTCTGGGCATGGTACAATGTCAGGTAATGTTTCATTTTGTTTTCAAGGGCACCCAACAACAACAACAATGATGTAAGTATGTATTGTGTAAACAAAAAATATTACCTAAAATAAAAAGCTTAGAACACGAGTCATTTACTCCCAACTATCTGTGGGTAGGGGCTGGGATTTAGCTCAGTTGGTAGCGTGCAGCTTTGCAGTCTCTGAGGTCCCCAGTTCAATTCCCAGCACGGCAAAAATGGAAGTAGGACCTGGCAATCCACTCCCAAGGCAATCCCGAAACAATCAGCCATTGAAAACCCTATGAGGGTCACTGTGAGTCAGATACTGACTCGACAGAACCTAACAACAAAAGTGTTAGTGTATTTCCAGAACAACAAAAGTGCAAAAGTGTATTTCCAGAAAAGAGAAATTAAACTTACCCAGGTATGTTTGCCCTAAAGCATCTTACCCAACCTGGACCTAGCTTTTATAATTCTGTTTGAGGTATAGTCTTCTATATTCTTTGCTTTGATCTTGGCCCAGATTAATATTAACTTTTAGTTTTAAAAAGTATTAAGTTCAGCCAAGCAGGTGGCTCATGCCTGACCTGTAACCCCAGCAACTCAGGAGGCAGAGGCAAGAGAATTGCAGGTTTGAGGCTAGAGGTAGCCTGTGTAACTTAGCAAGACCCTATCTCAAGATAAAAAAAATTTTTTTTAAATAGGCAAGGGGTGCAGCCCTGTGGTAGCATACTTGCAAAGTTTATGTGAAGCCCTAGGTTCAATCCCCAAGTACCTCCACAACAAAAAAAAGTATTAAGTTCTTTTTCTAAATTATTATACAAAATAGTATTTTAAGAAATTATGATAAGCAAAATGTAAGTCAAACTCACACTAAGTTCTTACCATTAATTTCTTTTGTGATTAATATTATTTTCTAGTAAAAGCAATAGCAACTTAAAACCATAAAAGAATGCTTTTGCTCCTAGTTTTTCTGTATTAGCATCTGCTTAATTAACACATTTTCCTAGCTGGGTGCTGTGGTGCATGCCTGTAATCCCAGCAA
>VMDO01002482.1:12441-58059 GCA_007922755.1 Pedetes capensis
AAAAAAAAAAAAAAAAAAAAAAAATGGGGTGAGCGGGGCAAGAGACAGCTGGAAGTACAGAAAGCTTAGTGGCGAAGCACTTGCCTAGTATGCACAGGGCCCTGGATTCAACTCCCAGTATTGAAAAAAAAAAAAATATATATATATATATATATATATATATATATATTTATTTTGTTTTTGTTTTTGTTTTTATTATTTTCAATAAGATGTTCTACACAACTACCAACAGAGTTGCCAAAATAAATAACTATCCCTAAATTCTTGTAGAAAACTGACAGATATTTGTTATTTTAAGAATAACAATGGGCTCTATTTCTAAAAAATTAGTTTTACTTTGTCTAGTAACTATATTTAAACTTTCCAGTGCTAGTCTACTATAATGACTTTAAAAATTTTGTAGACAGCATCTTACTGACAACTCACAAACAATGAGGTTCTGATGTAATATTAACCTACAATTTTGTTTATAAACATTTATTGCAACATCGCTTATTCTTCCACTCAAAAATAGTCTCTATAAATCAAGTTGGCATAAATAAGTAAAAGCTACAAAGATAAAAAAAATCAACATACCTAATGTAGACAAGTGCTAGTGGGGAACTTAAAACAAAAAAATGCCAGGTTTCATTTTAAGTAAATAATTTGATTAATATAACTAAAAATACATTTAAAGTATTAATAGGAACATTATACTTATTTTCTAATCTTCTCCATCTTTTCTTATAAGTAGCAAATGTCTTGTAGACTTAAAAAAGAGTATCATGATTTTATAACAAAATTACTATTTTCAACTTTTTCTTTGAAGCTAGTGAGCCCAAAAATTTCCCCAAAAAAGTTATAATTCCTAAAAATGAAGTTTCCTCTGAGGAAAGGTTTTGAAAATAAGACTCAATGTGTCCCAGTACACACTCATAGCAAAATTGGCTTAACTAAACAAAAATGTCAGATCTGCCAATTCTTGGTTATATTTTTAGAATGTAGTAAGTGGATATCAAATGAGATTCTAACTTTAGCCCAACTATAACTTTAGTAATTATCAAGAAAATGCCAAGAACTGTATTTTTAAATGTTTGTATAATATAAACAAGTAAGCAATAGCATTTATATTTCATTTACAAATCAGTAAGATATCAGTCTATTTCTACTTCTGGTGCTAATCATATCTTTGATCTTGCTTGATTCCATATAATGTCTAACATAATGCTGGGTACTTAGAAACATTCAGAAATCCTTTGCAATTAAAAGACTACTCCTTACTGATATCTTCACATCACTCTCTTCCTGCTGCCAATTTTTAGCAGAAATTGGAATTGTTTCAAAAGAAGTTTGGTGCCTTTCTGTAATTTCTTTCATGGTTCAAATCGCCAATTGGCCTGCAAGTTCTAGGGATTGAGTCTTTTTTCTTTTCTCTTTTCTTTCTGTTTTTTGTTCTTGTTTTTTCTTCGCACCGGGCCTCACAAGTGCTTTTGCAAGTGTTCTACCAGTGAGCTGCACCCCCAGTTCCTTTTTTATTTCTTATCTAAAATTAAGTCTCCCTAAATTATCCGTGCTGCCTCTGGCCTTGAACCTGTGATCCTCCTTCCTCCTCTTCCAGACTCACTGGGATTACAGGCATGCACTATCATGTCCAGCGTAGGGCTTCAGTCTTAAAAGGGCTGTTTGGATATACAGGGGCTGGGATTTAGCTCAGTTGGTAGAGCACCACTCTGCAGTCTCTGAGGTCCCGAGTTCAATTCCCAGCACCGCAAAAATGGGAGAAGGACATGGCAACCCACTCCCAGGACAATCCCAAACAATCAGTCATTGAAAACCCTATAAGGGCCAGTATGAGTCGGACACGACTGGACGGCACCTAACAACAACAACAACAACTTGGATATACAAACTTAGAAAGTTTCCCTAGTATGATGGTTAATCTTGACTGTCAACTTGATTGTATGGAGAAGCACCTAGGAGATTAATGTAAAACTATTTCTGAGTATGTCTGTCAGGGCACTTTCAGAGGATTAACTAAAACGGGAAGACCCTCCCTGAATGTAGGTGGCGCCACCCAATAGTCTATGACCCTGAAGGACAAAAAGGGAAAGAAGAAGGAAGCACATTGACATACGCATTCTCTCTCTCAGCTTCCTGGCCACCATGATGTGCACTGCTCTGCTCACATTAAGATTAACTGAAACCACGCACCAAAATAAATCTTTCCTCTCTTAAGTAGTTTTGGTCAGGTATTTTGTCACAGTGACTAAAAGTCTAACACACCTGGAATAATTGTTAAATAATTAATGGAAAAGCTAATCATAGCCAGTTACCATTTAAGTGACCTTTCCATGGGACAGGCAAGTAAATTATTTTATGGCTTAACTACAGAAAGCTGTTAGACGTTTCAATTGCTCTAAAAAAAAAAACTTATAGCTGAGTACAGTGACACACACCTGTAATTCTAGCATCTCAGTAGGCTGAGGAAAGAGAATGTCAAGTTTGAAGCCAGAAGTAGCCTGTGTAACTTAGGGAGACTCTGTCCTAAAATAAAAAATAAAAAAGGATTGGCAGTAAAGGTCAGTGGTAGAGCACTTGACTAGCAAGTGTGAGGCCCTAGGTTCAAGTGACCAGTACTAAAAATCAATCAATTTCAGCTAAGGCCTCCAATCACCAAGGCCCACCAGCCCCTAGGTGACTCAACAAGAAGACACTGAAACTCTGAGTCATTTCTAACCTCAGATGAATGACTGAACTAGCTATCTTTAGAATCCACTCCAACTAAAACAGAAATGATTCTATGTAAATCTTTTCCTTTCTTTTTTTTTTTTTTTTTTTTTTTTTGGTGGGTGTGGTACTGGGGGTTGAATCCAGGGCCTCGTGCTGGACCCCTGAGCTGCACTCCCATCCTATTTTTTTACTTTTTGAGACAGGGTCTCACTAAGTTATGCAGACTGCCTCTGGTCTCAAACTTGTGATCTTCCTGCCTCCGCTTCCCAAGCCGCTGGGATTACAGGCGTGTGCCACCATGCCCAGCTTCCAAGTCTGATTTTAATAAAACAAATATATTTTTTGTTGCTGCTATTTTTGTTTTTTGAGATAGAGTCTTGCTATGTAGACAGGCTGGCCTCCAACTTGCAATCCAAGCCAGGCACTGTGAGCATGCCTGTAATTCCAATGATTTGGGAGGTAGAGGCAGGATTATTGCATGGTCACAACCTGTGCAATTTAGTGAGACCCTATCTCAAAATAAAAAATAAAAAAAGGAGGATCTGGAAGTACAGCTCAGTGGCAGAGCACTAGCCTAGCATGTGCAAGGCTGCTGGTTCAACCACCCAATACTGAGATAAGAATAAATAAATAATTTATTATTCTCCTGCTCAGCCCTCCCAAGTACTGGGATTACAGGCATGTGCTACCATACCCAATTTACACAAACATATTTACACTGTTCAAAAAATCAATAGTATTAGCCGGGCAGGGTGGCGCACACCTGTAATCCCAGCAGCTCAGGAGGCGGAGGCAGGAGGATCGCAAGTTTGAGACCAGAGGCAGTCTGTATAACTTAGCGAGACCCTGTCTCAAAAAGCAAAAAAATGGGCTGAGGGTGCAGCTCAGTAGTCCAGCACTTGCAGAGCATGCAAGCGCGAGGCCCTGCGTTCAACCCCTAGTACCGCAAAAAAAGTCAATAGTATTAATATGCAAAACAGTAGTCTCTTACCCATTCCCAATTTCCTCAAAAGCAACTGTTTTCAAGTCCTTTAGCTATTTCTTCCAGGATAAATCTTTGCATACCTAAATAACACTATTAAGATAATACTTCTAATTTTGCTTTAGCTTTGGTATTGTCTATTGACTTCCTACTATGGGAAACATGAATCTGGCTTTCTCAAATATTCCACCTAGAAACAGAATTGTACACATAAGTACTTCCCACCTGCTATAGTTTGGATATGGTTTGAGTATGTCCCCCAAAGATACAAATGCTGTAGGCCTGGTCCCCAGGATGACAATATTGAGAGGTGGGAGAATGTTTAAGAGGAAGGGCCAAGTGGGAGGTAATTGGGTCATTGAGGGAACTGCCCTCAGGAAGAATTAATGTAGCTCATGCAGAATCCCAGTTAGGTTGCACAAGTGCAAACTATTAGAAAATTATCTTGGTTATTCAGATAGCCATGTAGCCAAATGTATGAATGGGTAAAATACACATTATTCCCAAAAATGTTTTATGGAAAATGAGTAGAAATACAAGCTTTCAAGAGTTGGCATCTTTTAGCTATTTTTGCAAATAACATGGGATTTAAACAACCGAGAAGAGCAGAGTTGACTAAATTTTGTTATCTATTGTCCTCAATATTTTCTTGATAATGTCTGGATTGATGCAGTGATATTTTGTTCCTTCCAGTTTTATAAATGGAACATTTTTAGTGTTTTTTAACATCAAATCTACTTGGTTTGAAATTGTTTGAAATACTGCTTTGACTTTTATTCTAAGCACACTTTTAATGATTCATTGAGGAAGCTCTCAATCAAGCTAAATCAATTTGATTCTGTAATGAGCACTGTACCTAATGTTTCGACTTGCTCTGTTGTGAGGACCAATGCTCAAGGTGGATTTTGTTCTTGAACAGTATCCCAGTAGGTTTGATGACATTTGTTGGCTTGAGGTCTGATTATTTTCCTAATAGAATTAAGAATTCTAATGTTGAAAACTTATACATTTGTGTGGAATAAAGCCTAGAAAAATGAAAACTGTAGATTGAATAGTAAATCTATCCTAGTATGATAAGAGGAGGGAAAATTTTGGTGCCATAATTTCTCTCTCCACTGGTGTTGGACTTTAATCGGTTGAAATGTTTTTCTGCACCACAATGTAAGCTTCAATAAAAGTTTGCTTAATTAAAAAAAAAAAAAGAAAGAAAGAAAGAAAGAAAAACAGCAAGTCTGCCCCTGAATCTCTGGCTTCCTATCTTACTGTGTATCTCTCCCTCTCACATATGCTCTCACCGTAAGGCCATCTACCATGGTATCATGTTGCCAGAAGGCATTCACCTGAGCTAAGTAAATGCTGGTACTCTTGAACATACAGAACTGTGAGCTAAATAAATCTCTATTCCTCATAAAGCACTCATTCTCCAGTGTGTTGTTAGAACAGAAAACAGACTAACCTACCACGCCCATCCTCATCCTCTCAGGATGATTTTAATATGCTATATCAATATTATTCAAAGCTGAGTCAAGTAGAATACTATATCACAGAATCTGCCAAATATACATCAAGATTTGTTTTCTCTCTTTTCCTGGGTACATGACTAGATCACATTTCTCAACCTTCTCTGCAGTAAGATACGGCTTTATGATTCATTTCTTGTTTGGCTGGGGTTTTTTGTATGTTTGTTTGTCTATTTCTGAAACAAGGTCTTGCTATGTAGCCAAAGCTGGCTTGGAACTCACTATGTAGATCAGGCTGGCCTCGAACTCCTGTCCATCCTCCTGCCTCAGCCTCCTAAGTGTTCCTATGATCCATTTCTTAATTCCTCATGTTCTTTTTCCCTTCATTGGACAAGATTCTTAACCATCCAGTTTCAATCATTCAACCAACAATTATGCTCCAATCCAGACTAATGAGTTTCAAAATTTTGTACACGGGAAGTTCACTTAGTTCACCAGGCACCATGGTGCACACCTATAATCCCAATGACTTGGGAGGTAGAGGCAGGAAGACACTAAGTTCAAGGCCAGAGATAGCCTACACAATTTAGGAAGACCGTTTAAAAATAAAAAAAAAATTTTTTTGAAAAGGGGACATGGGTACAGTTCAGTGGTAGAGCACTTGCCTAGCATTAAGGCCATGGGTTCAACCCCCAGTACCACATAAACAAATTAACTAGTTCCTAAATGCAGATTCTGACTGAGTAGATTGGGATAGAGCTTGACATTCTATTGGTTTGTTTTGTTTTGTTTTGGTGGTAGTTAGGGGTTGAACCCAGGACCATGCACATAATTTGCAAGTGTTCTACCACTGGGCTGCACCCTTGGTTCATTTTTTATTGTTTTGAATCAAGATCTCCCTAAATTACACAAGCTGCCTCTGGCCTAGAACTTATGCTCCTCCTGCTTCCTCTTCCTAAATCACTAGGATTACAAGCATGTACCACCATGATACGCTGACATTGTGCATTTCTAAAAAGCCCACGTGGAACCCACACTGCTAGCCTTTGGCTATACTTTTGGCTGCATGACATAATTAATGGAACTTAGGCCTCTAAATGACTACACAGAACAAATTACTCATCCAGATCTAGTGACCATTACCTACAAATGGAGAAAGATTGGACATCCTTTTGACTGGACATATACTACACTATGATATGTCCTTTTGATTGGACATATACTACACTAATAATCACATTTTCCTTTTGGAATACTTTTCAGTTTTACCTGGAATTAATCATTGCCTCATTTTTAAACTTTTTAATATACTTATCACTAATTTGTTGACAGAAGTATAAATATTTTCTCAATATGTTGAAATTATCAAGTAATATTTTTTTTCTTTTCCTTTTTTTTTTTTGTTTTTTGGAGACAGGGTCTGACTATGCAGCTGAGGCTGGCCTCCTGCCTCAGCACGAGTGCTGGAATTATAGGCATGCACAACCACACCTATTTTAATCTGTCTTTATTGTTTGTCATTTTTGCTGTTGTTCTCCCCTTGGATATCTCTTATTAGGAGCTTTCAGGCAGGACTTGACTTCCACCACAGTTGTTATCTTCAGACTTCCTTTCACTGTCATTCCACCAATTCCCTTTCCCTCTCTCATGATTCATGATGACTCTTCTGTCTTCATCTTTCATGGTTTTTTCTTCCTTTTCTCCTTCCTTCTTTCTTTCTCTTTCTCTTCTGTTTTGTTTTTTGAACAGGGTCGCACTCTGTCACCCAGGCTGGCCTGGAACTTGCTATGTAGCCCAGGCTGACCTCAGCCTCCCAGGTGCTGGGATCACAGTCAATGAGCCACTACTCCCAGTTCATTTTTCCTTTTTGATGGAGCACATCCTCCATTAGCTTTCTAATGAAGAAAACATGAAAGATAGTAAAGAAAATAATTATGTCCCACTTCAGCTTTCTCATTCTACATAGAGGGAAATTCATTATCATAAATTTTCTGTCTTCTCTCCACTCTCCTCATTCATTCTTTTCCCAAAGAGATGAGTATTTTATCCCACCAATGAATTTGGGGAAATGATATAAGCAAAACTATCCTCTCTCTCTCTTCTTTTGGGATCTCACTGCCCAAAAGGAAGAAAATTCCATTCAGTTCCCTCATACTTTAACCTTTATAGGAGTAAGCATTACATAGAGCCTGCAGTTGTCCAGCTCTACCTATGACCAAGGAGTTGCTGGTGTCGTCAGGTGCCCTTGAGTCAGGTCCAACTCATCCCTACAACAGAATGAAACACTACCTGACCCTGTGCCATGCCCAGCACTATGTCAGTGCTTCTGTGCTATTCATAGGGTTTTCAATGGCTGGTTGTTTCAGGAGTGGGCTGCCAGGTCCTTCTCCCAAGCCTATGGCACCTGGTATTCCTAGGCAGTCTTCTCTCCAAGGATTAATCAAACCTACCCAGGTTCCTTTTTTTCTTTTTTCTTTCTTTCTTTCTTTTTTTTTTTCTTTCTTTCTTTCTTTTAAATTGTAGTAGTGGGAACTGAATCTAGGACCTCACTTAGGTTAGGCAAGTGTTCTACCACTGAGTTACACCCCCAGGGTCTCACTAAATTGCACAGGCTGCCTCTGGCTTCAAACTTGCAATCCTCTTGCCTCAGCCTTTCAAGTCGCTAGGATTACAACTGAGCATCAAAGTACCTGGCTACAGGTTTCTTTTCAGTGATTTCTAATTTCTGTAGCCACTCATGAGAAAAATTATGCCATTCTTATTCTCTACCCTTTTTATGTAACTGTTTTTTTTTTCTCTATAGAAGCTTTTAAAATATTCTCTTTGCAACAGTGTTATGAAAATTCCAAGTGATAAGATTTGCTATAGATATTTCTTCATTCATTTTGGTGGACACTCAATTGGATCTTCTAATATCATATCTTTCATTTTTGAAAGTTTTTTCTTGTATTCTGTCTTATATAATTTTCTCTCTTCTAAGTTCTCTGTTCTCTTTCTATAGTTCCTATTTACTGAATTTGGGGTCCCTAAATGATCCTCAATTTTCTCACTTTTTTTCCCTCCTCTATACACAGATGAGGTCTCATGTGTTGTCCAGGCTGGTCTTGAACTTGCAATAAATACTCCCACCCCAGCTTCCTGAGTAGCTGGAATTATAGGTACACACTATTATGCCCAACTTTGTCTCCATTTTGTCAGCATTCTTTTTATTCTCTTCCCTGGGGGATTTCCTTAACCTCATCTTCCAATCCTTCTATCATATTTCCACTTCTAAGAACTCTCTCACTCTCTAATTATCCTCCTTACAACACGCTGATTCTTTATGTATTTATTTATTTTGGTGGTATAAGGGATTGAACCCAGAGCCTTGCACATACTTTTTCCAGGTGCTCTTTCACTGGGCTGCATCCCCATCTATTTTTTATTTGAGTCAAGGTCTCCTTAAGTTACTCAGCCTGCCTTTGGCCTCAAACTCACGATCTTCCTTGTCTCTGCCTCCCAAGCTGCTGAATTTATAGGCATGCGACATCATGTCCTGCTAGCACTGATTTTGATTCATGGTTATAATCTCTTACTTCTAAAAACACTAAGAGTTCTTCTAAAAATTTTTTTGCTCTTTGTTTTTGTTTCCTGTGTTCCTTATTTGCTTATTTTCTTCTTTACTAAGCATATTAAAATATGTATATAGGACTCACAAAAGGAAAAGGGAGAGAAAGGTGGATAAAAAATATTTGGAAGAAATAATGTCCAGAAACTTCTCAAATTTGATGAAAGACTCAACAATATACATCCATGCTCAATGAAATCCAAGCAGAATAAACTCAAAAGAAATTCAAATTGAGATGCATTACAGTCAACAGTCAACACCCAAAGACAAAGAGAGAACTTACAAGGGAGCAAGACACTTTAACTCATCAAACATGTGGTTGCTCAGGACTGTAATCTCAACTCTCGGGAGGGTGAGGCAGGAGTTATGTCTACACTAATACATGCAACTATACAGATAAATGTAAAAGAAACTATTATTGTGTTTTTGGTTTGTAACTCTTGGGTTTTTTCCTTTTACATGAAAAGAAAAATATGAAAAATAATTATAAACTTACACTAATGGGCACACAGTACATTAAAGTATACAGTCATGTGCAATATAATAGTCAACGACAAGCTGTATGTATGCTAGTAATCCTATATGATTATATGGCCTTGTGACATCACAGACATCTGTAGGTATACTCTGATGTTTACACAATAATAAAATCACCTAAGGACACATTTCTTAGAATGTATCCTCTCCCTGTCAATATAAGACACATAACTATAACCTTGACAATAACAGTATAAAGGGAGAGGGGACAGATATATGTAGAAGAGTATGTACTATTGAGGGCTGGGATTTAGCTCAGTGGGTAGAGCGCTGCGCTGCAGTCTCTGAGGCCCTGAGTTCAATTCCCAGCACCACAAAAATGGAAGAAGGGCCTGGCAATCCACTCCCAAGGGAATCCCGAAGCACTCAGCCATTGAAAACCCTATGAGGGTCGCTATGAGTCGGATACTGACTCGACGGCACCTAACAACAACAACAACAATGTACTATTGAAACTGAATTGGCATTAAACAGGCTGTTATAAATTTAACATATTAATTACACTGTTATTCTCCAAAGAAATCAATAAGAAAATAACTAAAACAAACAAAAATGTTAAAAAGAAAGGAATCAAAAGAGTACATATAAAAAATCAGCTACATAAAAAAAGGCATTGTGAGAGGAATTGGTACAAAAAGCACATAAGACAGAAAAGAAATAGTTAGATGACAGAAATTAATCCTTCCTTAACAATGATTACTTTAAATGTAAATAAATTAAACTTGCCAATAAAAGGGAGAAGTAAGCAAACTGGATTACAAAATTAAAAAGACCCATTTGTCATCTATCTACAAGAGATTCACTATAGCTAAAAGAGGCAAAGAGATTGAAAGTAAAAGGATGGAAAAAAAATATTCCCCGCAAATAGTAACCAAGAGAAAACTGGAGTGATCACATTATTGTCAAATAAGATACACTAAGTCAAAAAAGTCATGAGAGACAAAAAAGAACATCATATATTGATAAAAGCTTCAATCCAGCAAGGATATATAACAATTAAATGCATATGCAACAGAGCCTCAAAATACATGAAGCAAAAATTAACAGAACTGGAATGAGAAATCACTTTACAATAAGACTTGGAAACCTCAAAATCTCACTTCAACAACAGATAAACCGGAGGGACGATCAATAAGGAAAGAGAGGACTTGAACAGCATTATATACCAATTAAACCTAACAGATATATGCAGGAGACTGTACCCAGCATCAATAGAATAAACATTCTATACACAATGGGCATATAACATAAAAGGCAAAATAAATGCTCTAGTTTTGGCCACTGAAAAGAAATGATAAGAAAAGAAGAAAAGGAGGAAAAGAAAAAAAAAAGGAAATACCAAAGAATACTATCATCTTTTCTTAGTCATGTTACTTCCCTGAATTAACCAACCATTTATACTGAAAATGATGACACAGGGAAAGATAGTACAACTCAGTTCCTTTTCCTTTCTGTTCTGCCTTACTCATCATCAAGTCAAAAATAGTGTTGTCAGAATGTGCAAGTATCAAGAAGTGACATAAAACAGTTAAGTTTCACATAGTATTTCCAGTGTTCTGGTAAGAATAAAATATGGATGCATGTACTAACTATGAAAGACCAGCGATTCCACATTTGCACTTTAAAAACTGGCATTACACAATATAAAGATGAACAATAAAATTCAAGCATAATTTAAAATTTTAATTGTTGTTTAATATTAAAAAGTAAGTTTAAAACACCACAACAAGAAAGAAAGATCACACAAGGAAAAAAGTTTCGTATTCTAGTACCTTTAGTGGCACTTTCTTCCTGCCTTTTAAAACAGGAGCTCTGCATTTTCATTTTGCATTGCACCCTGCAAATTATGTAGCTGGGGCTGCATTTTTTTTCAGGTAAACAAACATAAATCTGGAATGAAATATAACAAACATTATTTGTGAACGTTCATATATAAGGTGCTGAGTTAAGAACTAGATCTATGGGGCTGGAGTTGAGCTCAGATGGTAGAGTGTTGCTCTATATTCTGTGAGGACCTGGGTTCAATCCCCAGCACCACAAAAACAGGAGAAGGATATGGCAATCTACTCTGAAGCAATCCCAAAACAATCAGCCATTGAAAACCCTGCAAGGGTCGCTATGAGTCAGACTCAATTTGACGGCACCTACCACCACCACAAGGGACTCATATTCGAAAGAAGAGAGAATCATATAAATAAATAATGGCATTATGTGACCCAAGCTATGGAAACCTAGAGGAAAAGCCTAAGAAAAGTCTTCATCACAGAGATACCTGTTAAACTGAGAAAGAAATTCTCAGTCAGCAGAAGGTATAAGAAGAAATAATTTTGGATCTGCGGCAGCAAAACTCATGGCAGGATAAGCATTTAGGAAGTTTCTTCTGCTCTTTGACCAAGTACTGACTGAAAGGAGTACAGCCAAAACTGTAACCAAAGGAAGCATTATACTTCCAGAAAAATCTCAAAGAAAAATATTGCAAGGAACAATAGCCACTGCATCAGGTACTAAAGGAAAAGGTAGAGAGATTCAACCAGTTAGCTTGAAAGATGTCGATAAAGTTCTTTTCTCAGAATATGAAGGCACTAAAGTAGTTCAGATAACAAGGATTACTTCTTATTTAGAAATGCTAACACTCTTAGAAAGAAGGTAGATTGAAATACATCACTATGGAAATGGCATCATCTGAAGTTGCCTATTCCACTGAAGTTTTAAAATCCTTTATCATATAATTTCTATGTTTCTCTTACAATAAACTAATGATATGTAAACTTAAAAATAAAAAGGAAGAAAATTTCTAATAGATAAAACTGTATATATGAACAAAATCTGTTAAGGAAACTTTGAGAAGTTTTCCAGAATCAGTAAATACCATTCATTGATAAAGTGAGAATGACTGTAGGCACATTTGCACAGTGAGCTGAGTTTATACTTTGGCAAAGAGAAATGATACATTTCTAAACAGAAGAGTGGCACAGTTTCTGTTTTGGAATACAGAACAAGGAATACAAAATGGAAAGGGAAAGGAAATGAGTCATGAAAGTAAATAGGAATCAGAGCAATCGTGATAACGTTATTTGGGGCCTTATAACAAGCAGTTCTGATAGGCTTGGGAAGGGGCAAGAGGCTATATTAAAGAATTAAATGGATTTCTTTTCTGAAGAACCTTTCAGATTCATCAGTATGTTAATAAGCACCACAAATCTCTGAGAGACAGATATAATTTGCAACATTTCCCAGATGTAATTAAATAAGGGTCTTTTGCCAGCACCACACAAGTTTTTAAACACTGTTTTATAAAGCAGGCAGTCGTATAACTGGGTCAGTGCACAGCTTCATGATAAATGGAGAAAAGTTTGGAGTTGTCCAAGATTTTGCTTTACATGGTTCTACAATCAACATCCAGGGAAGCAACAGTCAAGAAATCAAAAGATGCATTGCACTGGGAAAAGTTGTTGCAAAAGACTCCTTTAAAGTGCTGAAAAGTAAAGGTGTCTCTGAAGATGAAGGTGTGCTTGACTCATGCCATGGTATTTTCAGATGCATCATATCATTATGAAAGCTGGATGTTGAATAAGGGAGACAGGAGAAGAAATGATGCTTCTGAATTATGGTGCTGGAGATGAATACTGAATATACCATGGACTGCAAAAAGAACCAAAAGATCTGTCCTAGAAGAAGTGCAACCAGAGTGCTCCATGGAAGGTAGGATAGCTAGGTTGCATCTTACATATTTTGGACATGTTGTCAGGAGGGGCCAATCCCTGAAGAAGGATAACATGTTTGGGAGAATGGCAGGTCAACAACAAAAAAAAAAAAAAAAAAAGAAAGAAAAGGAAAGCTCTCAACTAGATGGAGTGACACAGTGTCTGCAGCAATGGACTTAAAAGAGATCGTGTGCCTGGCATAGAATCAGAAAGTGTTTTACTTTGTTGTACAAAGGGTGACTTGACAGCACCTAAAATCAACACCATGGAAAGAGAAAAGCAGAGGACAGTAGATGGCTTAACAAAAGGCAGGTAAAACAATACCAAATGTGAGGAATAATAAGGTAAATTGACTAGAATACTACCAAGTTATGTTAAGGATTTAACTAAATATGTAAAACATCAACCCACTGTTTATACAATTTGCAGAATTTTACATTTATACTGGGTAGGGGATTTACACAATGAATATTTCAACAGGGTAAAGAAAACAGTTGGGCTCACCTGGTAGAATGCCACTCTGCAGTCTCTGGGGCCCTATGTTCAATCCTAAGCACCAAAAAAACACAGGAGAAGGTCCTGGCAGTGCACTCCAGAAAACAATCCCAAAACAATCAGTCATCAAAAACCCTATGAGGGTCACTATGAGTCTGACATAACTTGATGGCACCTAACAACAACAACAACAAAGAAAATAGTAATGATGCTGGTGAGGGAATGGATAAAACCACCGAGAGTATATACAGAAAGATTAAGATAGGACACTAAAGGAACATTAAAGATGAATATCTAGATAACTTAGAAGCTATTGGTCAGAAGCAAAACCATTTTCAATGATGTAAGTGGGTATGTCAAAGAGAATAAAAGTTGAGTAAGTATCACTGGAATACAGAAATAAAGGAAAAATAAAGTTAAGGTGTTAGGTAACCTTCAATGTTATGTATCTAACTGCCCAGTATGATGTCACTAATTACACCAAAGTATCAGTAAATATAGAAGAATGACTTTAATATTCCTAGACCGAAATGACAAAGTGGGAGAAAAAACATGGTCAGCAGGGCACCAGTTTCACAAAACAAAGAATTTTAGAGGATAGATAGTATGTTAAAAATATGGATCTGGATTCCTGGCTTCAATGAAACAGGTGTAAAACAAGACATATTCCCTAGAGGATTTAAAATGATGATTCTCAAAACATTTTTCTGTTCTAACACATTTGAAAAACAAAACACACTTCCAATAAAAATAAGGAGGAACACAAGAATAGGGGAATGGTAGATGAGGATGGACATACACTAGAAGTTTACAAGGACTTACAAAATGATTGGGGCTGGGGTTTAGCTCAGTTGGTAGAGTGCTACAATGTACTCTCTGAGGACCTGGGTTTGATCCCCAGCACTGCAAAAAAACAGGACATGGAAACCACTCCCAAAGCAATCCCGAAACAACCAGCCATTGAGAACTCTATAAAGGTTGCTATGAGTTGGACCCAACTCAACGGCACCTAACATCAACATCAACAACACAAAATGACTATGAAATGCCTTCCCAAGGAACTATAACCCTCATTAATATCAAAAATCACTGTGTGAAAATTGGTACTGCCATAAAAAGTTCAAATACAAGTTCTTAAAGCAAAATTTAAAAATTTTAGACAGGTACAATAGCATGCACCAGAGGCTGAGGCAGAAGGATCATGAGTTTCAGACCAGCGTGGGCAACCCAGCAAAACCCTAACTTTAATCCTCTGTATGATTATCAAGTATCTACCAAATATTAGGCAGAGTCCAAGACACTGCCATAATAATAATGCCACAAGTTCCTACAAAAAGACCTGAAAGCCAGGAACACTGGCACATGCCTGTACTCCCAGCAACTCGGGAGGCAAAGACGGGAGGCCCTCAAGTTCAAGGCCAGAGGCAGCCTGCTACCTTTGTGAAACTCTGTATCAAAATGAAAAGTAAAAAACAGGCTGGGAGTGTAATTCACTCAGTGGTATAGTGCTTGAGTTCAACCTCCTCATACTGCATGCAAATAAAAATAATCTAGGTGCTCTTACAAATTTTTACTTTAAAAAACAAAACAAAAAACAAACAAAAAATGTTCTAGCTAGGAACAGTGGCTCATGCCTATAATCCTCAGCAAATTGGGAGAGAAAGTCAAGGAGGATCACAGGTTCAAGGCCAAAGGCAGCCTGTGTAATTTAGCAAGACTCTGTCTCAAAATAAAAAATTCAAAATGGACTGGGGGTGCACCTCAGTGGTAGAGTGCTTGCAAAGTATATGGGAAGCCCTGGGTTCAACCCCCAAATACTGAAAAAAAAAAAAAAATTCAGGATATGGCATTAACTACTAAATGTCATTTATCCTTACAAATCTGTAAAGTTAATGTTGTTGTTGTTAGGTGCTGTCGAGTCGGTATCCGACTCATAGCGACCCTCATGGGTTTTCAATGGCTGACTGTTTCAGGATTGCCTAAGGAGTGGGTTGCCAGGCCCTTCTCCCATTTTTGCCGTGCTGGGAATTGAACTCCAGGCCTCAGAGACTGCAGCGCAGTGCTCTACCAACTGAGCTAAATCCCAGCCCGTAAAGTTAATACACAGTCTTATAGTCTTTCTGTTTTATACATTAATAAAGCACACCTTGAGTTTAGAACTTGCCTACCTCTTAGTTATAAAACTTACTACAGGCAGGTGCCATAGTACACAGATGTAATCCTAGCAGTTCGAAAGGCTGAGGCAGGAGGATTGCAAGTTTGAGGCCAGACAACTTAGACCCGTTTCAACAAAAAATAAAAAAGGGACTAGGGGTGCAGCTCAGTGGTAGAGCACTTGCCTAATGTGCTCAAAGCCCTGGGTTTAATCCCCCAGAACTATAGGCAGAAATACATACATACATATAAATTTACAACAAAGCTACACTAATCAAAATAGTATGGTACTAACATAAAGACAGGCACACTGACCATTGGAATAGAAAGCCCACAAATAAATCTTCACATATATGGTCCAACAATTTTTTGACAAGTGCAACAAGGCCATTCAACGGAAAAGACAGTCTTTTCATCAACTGATGCTGAGAAAACTGGATAACCAAATGCAAAAGAATGACTTTTCACCATCCCCTACACCACACACAAAAATTGACTCAAAATGGATCCATGACCAAAATGTAAGGATTAAAACTGTAAAAATCTTGGGAAAAAACAGAAGGGAAAATCTTCATGACATTGGGTTCAGCAAGGATTTCCTGGATATGATATGAAATACACAGACAACAAAAGAAAAATAGGACTACACAAATATTTAAAACTTTTGTTCATCGAAAGACACGATGAAGAGAGTAAAAAGGAATCCAGAGCATGGGAGAAAATTTTGACAAATCATGTGTTTGCTAAGGGATTAATATCCAGAACACATAAAGAACTCCTTAAACTCGACATCAAGAAAACAAACAACCCCACTCAAAAATGGGAAAACAAATGGAATAGACATTTCTCCAAAGACAATGTATACATGGCCAAAAAGCACATAAAAACATCTTCAACAACGCTCATCATTAGGGAGATCCAAATCAAAACTATGAGACCACCATACAACCATTAGGATAGTTATTATTAAAAGAAAAAAAACAGAAAATAACAAGTGCTGGTTATAGAACCCTTATGTGACTCGGAAAAATAAAGTATGTGCTTTTCCTGTACCTGCATACCTCAATCAACACAGAATACTTCTGACATCAGATGTGTGGAGATTTTTCCCCATCTGCAAGAAAGGAATTGATTCTGCAGAGTACAGCAGCCTAGTATCCTCTAACTAGATTCAATTCTGACACTATTACCTAGAGATAGTCTAGAGATAGTGTCACATCTCACGGGTTGGTGGCTCAGTCGTCAAGACAATCCTTTTCCCTATTTTGGATGTTATAAGCCTCAGGTTGTTTTCACCTGTGCTTTTGATGCAAAAACTGTAAACTGGAGTATATATACCCCCCTCCTGAGATTTGATTAATACACTTAAGTGACTCAGAACTCAGGGAAACATATTTCCCAACTTATTATAAAAGATACAGATAAAGAGATACATAAGGCAAGTTATGGGAAAAAGGGCACAAAGCTTGGTCTTTGTCCAAGCATACCACCCTCTAGGAACCTCCAAATATTCAGCTATATGGGAACTCTCCAAATTGCGTGCTTTGGGTTATTTGTAGAGACTACATTGCATAGGTATGATTGTTAATAGACTGGGTATGGAAATCCAGCAAGGCTTGTTTGCTCAGATTCTTTAACATCCCTTCTGTAAAGAGATCACTGAGTTGACAGGACCATCGCCATCTTAGGTATTGAACCCCGCCTCATCCCTTTGAGAAACTAAATACTGGAAGAATTTTTTAACCGTCTGATTTTAAGTGCCTGACTGCCTGATTGTTAATTCTTAACCGTTGGTTGATTGCCTGTCAATCGCCCGGTCTGCTTCTGTACCACCCTGTTTGCACAATCTATAGAACTACTACCTGAGTGATTGTCTGTTACTGGAACTGCTTGTTTTTGTTTTTGTTCTTATGATACAAGTCATACCAGGAACTTAGAGACTATATACAAATCAGAGAACTTAAGAGACTGTAAGCTTGCCAAAATTTGCCATTATAAGCCCCCAGACGCTGTTCCTTGGGGCCATGGGTTTTGCAGAGACACAAGTCCTCGGTGGCCACTGGCTCAATAAAGACTCCCTTTAATTAGTTTTTTGCTCCTTGTGGTGTGTTTCTGATCTCAGGTTACAACACCTTACTCCAAGGTATGGGGCATGACCCCTTCTGGAATGAAGAGGGTCATATCTATATGACAGAGGTAGGTCAAATAATTCCTTTATACTTAGCTCCAAAACAGAAAGGTGAGAGATTAAAGTTTCTATGGCCCACCTTGGAGAAGAGAAATTCTGGTTATGACCTGCCTTAAGAAGGGATTTGTGAGCCAAGAACTGTGGTTGAACACTGAAACAAATACATTCCAATATCACATTTATGCATTGTTGGTGGGAATGAACAAATGATAAAGCCACTGTGAAAAACAATATACCCTCAAAATATCTAAAATAGGATTAGTCTATGCAAGGGCTGGGATTTAGCTCAGTTGGTAGAGTGCTGCGCTGAAGTCTCTGAGGTCCTGAGTTCAATTCCCAGCATCACAAAAATGGGAGAAGGACCTGGCAATCCATTCCCAAGGCAATCCCAAAACAATCAGCTATTGAAAACCCTATGAGGGTCGCTATGAGTCAGATTCCGACTCGACAGCACCTAACAACAACAACAACATAGTTTGAACCTTCAATGTCACCAAAGGGCCCATGTGTTAAAGGCTTAATCCCCAGCATGACACTATTGGGAGGTGGTAGAAATTTTCATGCAGTTATTGGGGTGTGCCCTTAAAAGGGACAATGTGGTTGTAACCCCTTTTTCTTTTCCTACTTGACTTCCTGGCCATGAGATAAGCAAGTCTGCAATCAACACACTACTGCCATGTGTTTTGCCTCACTAGAAGCCCAAAAACAACAAGGCCAATCATTTACAAGCTGAAATCTCCAAAACTATGAGCCAAAAATAACCTTTTCTTTTCATAAGCTCATTATCTTCAGTATTTTTTATAGTACTAGAAAGCTGACTGACACAAAAATGGTACCAAGAAATGGAGCTGTTGTTGTTAGGTACCGCTGAGTTGGGTCCAACTGATAGCAACCCTTCGGACAACAAAATGAAACAACTGATTCTGTGCCAGGCACATGATCATTATTATGTTTAAGACCATTGTCATTGCATCCAGTTGAGGGTCTTCCTTTTCTTTAGTGACCTGCCACTCTCCCAAACATGATGTCCTTCTCCAGATGTTGGTGCCTCCAGACACCATGTGCAAAATACACAAGACATAGTCTAGCCATCCTTGCTGCCAAGGAGCACTCTGGTTGAGCTTCTTCTAGGACAGATCTGCTGGTTCTTTTGGCAGTCCATGGTATATTTAATATTCATCTCCAGCACCATAATACAAAAGCATCAATTCTTCTCCTGTCTCCCTTATTCAATGTCTGGCTTTCACAACCACAGGATGCAAATGAAAATACCATGGCATGAGTCAGGTGCACTTTCATCTTCAATGTAACATCTTCACTTTTCAGCACTTTAAAGAGGTCTTTGCAACAGCTTTTCCCAGTGAAATGCACCTTTTGATTTTTTGACTGCCGCTTCCACAGGTGTTGATTGTAGAACCAAGTAAAGCAAAATTATTGTTGTTGTTGTTAGGTGCCGGCAAGTCGGTATCCAACTCATAGCGACCCTCATAGGGTTTTCAATGGCTGACTGTTTCAGGATTGCCTTGGGAGTGGATTGCCAGACCCTTCTCCCATTTTTGCAGTGCTGGGAATTGAACTCGGGTCCTCAGAGACTGCAGTGCAGCGCTCTACCCACTGAGCTAAATCCCAGCCCAAAGCAAAATTATGGACAACCTCAATCTTTTCTCCATTTATCATGAAGTTGTTTACTGACCCAGTTATAAGGATTTTTCTTTTGTAGATGTTGAAGTGCAATCCATACTGAAGGATGTGTTCTTTGACCTTCATCAGTAAATGATTCAAATCCTCTTCACTTTCAGCAAACAGAGTTGTGTCATATGCATAACACAGGTTGTTAATGAGTCTTTAACCAATCATGATGCCATGTTCTTCTTCATAAAGTCAGACTTCTCAGATAATTTGTTCAGCATAGAGACTGAAAAGGTACACTGGAAGGATACAGTCCTGACACACACCTTTCTTGACTTTAAACTAGGCAGTATTTCCTTGTTTTGTTCAAATGACTGCCTCCTAGTCCAAGTAGAGATTCCTCATGAGTACAATTAAGTGTTCTGGTATTTCCATTCTTCACAATGCTATCCACACAGTCAAATGCCTTTGTATAGTCAATATAACATAGACAGACATCTTTCTGGTATTCTATGCTTTCAACTAATATCCATCTGGCATTATCAATGGTGTCCCTTATTTCATACCCTCTTCTGAATCCAGCTTGATTTTCTGGCCGTTCCTTGTCTATATACTGCTGCAGTCGCTTTTGAATGATCTTTAGCAAAATTTTGTTTGTGTGATATTAATGATGATGTTGTTGCAATTTCCACATTCTGTTTGATCCCCTTTCTGGGGAATAGGAACAAATATTGATCTCTTCTAGTTGGTTGGCCAGGGAGCTATTTTCCAAATCTCTTGTCATAAACCTCCAGTGCCACATCTATTTGCTGAAATAGCTCTACTGGTATTCTATCAATTCCTGGAGCCTTGTGTTTCATCAATTCTTTCAAGGCAGTTTCTACTTCTTCCTTCAGTACCACTGGTTCCTGATAATATGCAAGCTCTTGAATGGTTGGTCACCCACCAATTCTTTTTGTTATAATGACTCTGTATTTCTCCATCTTCTTTTAATGTTCCTGTGTTGTTTAATATTTTCCCTGTGGAATCCTCCCATAGTGCCACTCAAGGCTTGAATTTTTCCTTCAATTCTTCAAGCTTGAGAAAACCAGAGCATGTTCTTCCCTTTTGGTTTTCTATCTCTAGCTCTTTGCACATGTCATTATAATATTTGATTTTGGTTGTTGCTATACCCAAGATGATGTAGAAGAGCCTTTGGAATAGGTTTGCAGGAGGAGTTTGAAGAAGAATAATCAAGCCAGATAAAGATTAAGCTAGAGAAAGTTAAAGGATATTTAAGCAGAGATTAATAGGCAGTTTTGGTGGAGGCTGGATGGTAAAGGTTGTATTGATAGAGGTTTCAGATGGAAATGAAGACTATTGGCAACTGAATTAGAGGCCACTCTTACATTGTGGCAAAAAATCTGACTGCTTTTTGTTCATGCCCTCAAGATTTTGTAGGAGTTTGAGCTTAAAGGTAACAGACTAGTTGAACTGTTAGAGAAAATTTCAAGGCAACAAACCACTCAGGCTGTGGCCTGGGTATTATCACTGCTTTCGGCCAAACTTACAACAAGAACTGGGAATAAAGAGAAACAAAACAGAAAGATTTATAAAACTTGCAGGTTGGCTAGAAAAGAAACACATGGGAAGGTGAAGCCAAAGAGGGTACAATAGCTAAAAAGATTAGTGCTTGTGCTAGTCAGCCTTTTGTCACTGTTACAAATCCCTGAAAGAACCAGTATGAAGGAGGAATCATTTATTTTGACTCACAGTTTAAGAGGTTTTAGTCCACAATTGCTTGGCCCCATCACTGTGGGCCTGTGGTAAGCCAGCACATCATAGTGGAGAGGTCACAGTGGAGTAGAGCTGCTTACCTCACTGTGTCCTGGAAGCAGAGAGAAAGGAAGTGGCTAGGCAAGATATACCCTTCAAAGACACATCCTCAGTGACCTACTTCGTCCACTCCAGTTGTACCTTCTAATAGCCCATTCAGTATGAACTCATCAATGGATTAACCTCCTAATGCAATTATCACTCTCATGACCCAATCACCTTCCAACAGCATCAACAGCTAGGGCACAGGCCTTCAACAGAAGAGGCGTGTGTGTGTGTGTGTGTGTGTGTGTGTAGGAGGAGGGTGACATGACACTTCTGTACAAACCACAACATTACCATTAAAAGGAAGGCCAAGCACTTTGCACCTAGACAATAGGAAAGATGTCTTGAGGGTATCTCAGGATTCAGCAAGACCTCATTAGAGGCAGGCTCAAAAGTGTAGAAATGTAAATTTATTTGACAAACTATCCAGGTCAGTCTTTTAGGAATAAAGCCCCACAGTACAAGGACTCATTTCCTCATGTTCAGACACCAAGACACTCAGAGGCCATAGCAACGGTAGTTCAAGTTGGCTCTGGTATAACTTGAGGTGGCAGAACACGTTGGCATCATAAACATGGTGTTGATTTTGCAGGTCCACAGAATGCAAGTTACGTGGTCATGGAGGCCTCCAGCAAGATTTCAAAGGAAAGCCTGGGATGATCTTGTTGTTGTTAGGTGCCCTCAAGTCGAGTCCGGCTCATAGCAACCCTACATACAGCAGAATGAAACACTTCATGATTCTGTGCCAGGCACACTATCTTACATTTAAGCCCATTGTTGTAGACACTGTGTCAATCCATCTGGTGGAGGGTTTTCCTTTTTTTCGTTGACCTGCCACTCTCCCAAACATGATATCCTTCTCCAAGATTGGTCTCTCCTGACTACATGTCCAAAATATGTAAGATGCAGTCTGGCCATTCTTGCTTCCAAGGAGAACTCTGGTTGCACCACTTCTAGGACAGAGCTGTTGGTTCTTTTGGCAGTCCATGGTATATTCAATAGATGTCTCTAGCACCATAACTCAAAAGCATCAATTTTTTTTTCAGTACTGTGGTTTGAACTCAGGGCCTTGCACCTGCATGCTTTGCATGTGCCGGACCCTGAGCTGCACCCTCAGCCCATTTATTTTTTACTTTTTGAGATGAGGTCTCGCTAAACTACGCAGACTGCCTCTGGTCTTGAACATGTGTCCTCCTGCCTCCACCTCCCAAGCCGCAGAGATTACAGGCATGCGCCACCGCACCCAGCATAAGCATCAATTCTTTTCCTGTCTCCCTTGTTCAATCCCCAGCTTTCACAACCATATGATGTGACTGAAAATACCATGGCATAAGTCAGGCACACCTTCATCTTCAGTGTGACATCTTTACTTTTCAATACTCTAAAGAGATCTTTTGCCACCACTTTTCCCAGAGTAATGCATCTTTTGAGTTCCTGACTGCTGCTACCACAGGTTTTGATTATAGAGCCAAGCAAAGCAAAATCTTGGACAGCCTCAGTCTTTTCTCCATTTAGTGTGAAGGTGCATACTGACGCAGTTGTAAGGATTTTTGTTTTGTTGATGTTTAGTCCCAACCCATACTGAAGGCTATGATCTTTGAAGTTCATCAGTAATTTTTTAAATCTTCTCACTTTTAGCAAGCAGAGTTGTGTCATAACGCAGGTTGTCAATGAGTCTTCCTCCAATCCTGATGCCATGTTCTTCTTCATAAAGACCAGGTTCTAGGATTATTTACTCAGCATATAAACTGAAGAGATATGGTGGAAGTATACAGCCCTGACGCACACCTTTCTCACCTTTAAACCACACAGTGTTTTCTTGTTCTGTTCGAACAACTGCCTCCTGGTTCACATACAGATTCCTCATGAGTACAATTAGGTGCCCTGGTATTCCCATTTTCGAAGTGTTATCCATAATTTGTTATGATCCACACAGTCAAATGCCTTTATGTAGTCAATAAAACATAGACAGACACCTTTCTGATATTCTCTGCTTTCAGCTAATATCCACCTGACATCAGCAATGATGTCCCTGGTTCCCTGCCCTCTTCTGAATCCTGCTTGATTTTCTGGTAATTCCCTGTCTATATAATGCTGCAGTCACTTCTGAATGATCTTTAGTAGAATTTTGCTTGTGTGTGATATTAATGATATTGTTCTATAGTTTCCACATTCAGTTGAATGCCCTTTTTTGTGAGTGGGCACAAATATGGATCTCTTCCAGTCAGTTGGCCAGGTAGCTGTTTTCCAAATCTGTTGGCATAAACATGTTAACACCTCCAGTGCTGCATCTGTTTGTTGAAAACATCCCTATTGGTATTCCATCAATTCCTGGAGCCTTGTGTTTTGCCAGTTCTTTCAAGGTGACTTCCATTTCATCCTTCAATACCATTGGTTCCTTTTCATATGCAACCTCTTAAAATGGTTGGTCATCTACCAATTCTTTTTTGTATAATGACTCTGTATATTCCTTCCGTCTTCTTTTGATGTTTCCTGCATTGTTCAATATTTTCCCTGTACAATCTTTCACTATTGCCACTTGAGGCTTGAATTTTTTCTTCATTTCCTTAAGCTTGAGAAACACAGAGTATGTTCTTCCCTTTTGATTTTCTGCCTCCAGCTCTTTGGACATGTCATTATAATATTTGTTTTTGTCTTCAGTTTGCCACACTGTGGGGGCTTGTGTGCTGCGATGAGGCTGAAAGCTATGCCATCAGTATCTCATATAACAGCAGGGTCACCCATGGCGGACAGGTTTCAGCTAAGCTTCCAGACTAAGACAGACTAGGGAGAAGGCACCGGAACCACTCCCAAAACAAGTAGCCATTGAAAACCTTATGGATAGCAAAGAAACACTGTCAAATATAGTAAAGGAAAATGAGCCCCCCCAGGTTGGAAGGCACTCAAAAGACTACTAGGGAAGAGTTACCTCCTCAAAGTAAAGTATACCTTGATGACAGAAATGGAGTAAAGCCCCAGGGACCTCCATCTGCTGATGTTGCATGACTCAAAATGAGGAGAAACAACTGTAAACATCCATTAATAATTAGAACATGGAATGTACATAGTATGAATCTAGGAAAATTAGAAATTGTTAAAAGAGAAATGGAGGGAATAAACATTGACATTCTAGGCATCAGTGTGCCTAGCATGGACTAGCATGGGCCTTTTTGAGTCAGATAATCATATTGCCTACTATGCTGGGAATGACTAAAGAGAAATGGGGTTGCATTCATCATCAAAAAAGACATCTCAAGATCTATACTGAAATACAACGTTGTGAGTGATAGAATAATATCCACATGTCTACAAGGAAGGCCAGTTAATACGACTATTATTCAAATTTATGCACCCATCACTAAGGCCACAAATGAAGAAAAGGAAGGCATCTACCAGCTTGTGCAATCTGAAATAGATCAAACATGCAATTAAGATGCACTGATAATTACTGGTGACTGGAATGCAAAGGTTGGAAACAAAGAAGAAGGCACAGTGGTCTTGGTGACAGAAACAATACTAGAGATCTCATGATAGAATTTTGTTGGACCAATGACCTTTTCATTGCAAATACATTTTTTCACCAACATAAACGGCGACTATACACATGGACTTCACGAGATGGAACATACAGGAACCAAATTGACTACATATGTGGAAAGAGACGACGGAAAAGCTCTATATCAAATGTCAGAACAAGACTAGGTGCTGACTGCAAATCAGATCATCAACTTCTCATTAGCAAGTTCAAACTGAAGCTGAAGAAAATTAGAACAAGTGTAAGAGAGCCAAGGTATGACCTTGAATATATCCCACCTGAGTTCAGAGACCATCTCGATAACAGGTTTAATGCATTAGACACAAATGATAGAGGAGTCCAGATGAGTTGTGGCATGACATCAAAGATATCACTCAAGAAGAAAGCAAAAGGTTATTAAAAAGACAAGAAAAAAAGAAAAGACCAAATTACATGTCAAAACAGACACTGGAACTTGCCCTTGAACATTGAGCAGCTAAAAGTAAAAGGAAAACATGATGAAGTTAAGGAACTAAACAGAAGATTTCAAAAGACTGGGACACCAGGCAGTATATGGTGGAATTGGAATCACTGCAAGCAGCATGTGACAAGCCAATCATAGATCTGTCACTGTGAAGTCAAAGCTGCAATGGAGACCCTAGAAAGCTAGACATGCCAGGAACATGGACTGCCAAGGGAAGCTCCAAGGCAGTACACAGAGCCAAATTAAAAGAAGAGCTGTATGGACTGCAACCAGGAAGAGCACAGGGATTGAGGCAGGATAGAAAGACAGGGAAAATTTAGGGGACATGGAAAGGAAGAGCACCCTCACCCCAGGATCTAGGTTAAGTCTCACAGCTAAAAATCAAGAAATCTTGACACAACTACTAAGAAAACTGTTGTGAGGGCTATCTGCATAGAGAAATGAAAATGTTAAAACGCTATACTTAGAGTAAAAATGTGAACTCTGAGTTTAACTCTGATTTCCCCTCTGTATCTCTGTGCTTGAGAACCTCACAAACAGGACTATGGGCCATGTTTGCATCAGCACAGGCCCAGGCAACTACTATGTGACTCTTACCTATAAATCTATACAGTGTACCTCCTGGACCACTTTATAATCTCATTTTGCCAAAAGAAAGTTTCTTCATTTAGAAGGTATACCAAATGTTTTTAACTTTAGACCTAAACAATGGGACTTCTTTCAGCCCATTTTAACTTGTTTCTGCCTTAATGGCATTTCCCTAAAATAATGGATCTTATAAAGCCACCTCCCACTCTCATCTGCATAGTGGGATATTATCATGGAGGAAATGGGCAAGGTAGTCCATTGTCTTGTTTAGTCTTTGGATTGAATTCTAGGTTGCATCTTTTGAGCAATGTAACCTGACAGGCTACGTTGTTGGGTACCCTTGGTTGGATCCAACTCACAGCCACCCTATGTACAACAGAACGAAACACTCCCCAAATGAATTCTCTGCTAGATACATGATCTCTTTTATGTTTAAATGCACTGTGGCAGACACTGTTTTAATC
The DNA here is from genome assembly GCA_007922755.1 of Pedetes capensis. NCBI lineage: Eukaryota > Metazoa > Chordata > Mammalia > Rodentia > Pedetidae > Pedetes > Pedetes capensis. The sequence continues at coordinate 38,817 of VMDO01002482.1, forward strand.
TATCTGGTTGAGAATCTCCCTTTTTTTTTTGGTGACCTGCCACTCTCCCACACATGATGTTCTTCTCCAGGGACTGGTCCCTCCTGACATGTCCAAAATACATCAGATGCAGTCTATCCATCCTTCCTTCCAAGAAGCACTCTGGTTGGACTTCTTCTAGGACAAATCTGTTTTGGTTCTTTTTTTGGTACATGGTATATTCAATATTTGTCTCCAGCACCATAATTCAAAAGCATTGTTGAAATGCTCCCTTATTCAACATCCAACTTTCACAACCATAAGATACAAATGAAAATACCATGGCATGAGTCAGGTGCACTTTCATCTTCAATGTGACATCTTTACTTTTCAGCACTTTAAAGAAGTCTTTTGCAACAGCTTTTCCCAATGCAATGCATCTTTTGATTTCTTGACTGCTGCTTCCATGGGTATTGATTGTAGAACCAAGTAAAACTAAATCTTAGACAACCTCAATTTTTTCTCCATTTATCATGAAGCTGCATACTGACCCAGTTGTAAGGATTTTTGTTTTGTTGATGTTAAGGCACAATTCATACTGATGGCTGTGTTTTTTGATCTTCATCAGTAAATGTTTCAAATCCTCTTCACTTTCAGCAAGCAGAGTGTGTCATCTCCATCACACAGGTTGTTAATAAGTCTTCCTCCAATCATGATGCCACGTTCTTCTTCATAAAGTCCACCTTCTCGGACTATTTGCTCAGCATTGAGATTGAAGAAGTACAGTGAAAGAATACAGCCCTGACATGCAACTTTCTCCACTTTAAACCAGGCAGTGTTTGTTTCCTTGTTCTGTTTGAATGCCTTGTGGTTCATGCCATGTGGTTCACAGATTCCTCATGAGTATAATTAAGTGCTCTGGTATTCCCATTCTTTGCAATGTTATCCGTAATTTATTGTGATCCACACAGTTAAATACCTTTGCATAGACAATAAAACACAGATAGACATCTTTTTGGTATTCTCTGATTTTGGCTAATATCCATCTAACATCAGCAATGATATTCCTGGTTCCATGCCCTCTTCTGAATCCAGCTTGATTTTCCGGCAGCTCCCTGTCTATATACTGCTGCAGTCATTTTTGAATGATGTTTAGCAAAATTTTACTTGCATGTGATGTTAATGATATTGTTCAATAATTTTCACATTCAGTTGGATCTGCTTTCTTAGGCACAAATATGGATCTCTTCCAGAGTCTTATAAATATCCATTGTGAAGACATCTAGGGTACTCTCTCTAGAGAGGCCTGCATTCATGTCTCAGATGTGTATTAGTTCCTTAGGTGTGTGTCTTGTTCCCCATGCACCCACACCTCACTCTGAAACAGTGTACTATCCCTTACCTTTACCTAAAAAACTTTACAACTGATTTACTCTCCCTAACTGGTCCTGAAATTCATTTCCGCAACTGAGTCAAGGATCTGGCATCACCTGAGTGGAGGTCCTTAGAAGGGGAACACCTCAGCGTAGGCAGTTAACTTTGGGGTACAGTGTTTCTTATGGCTGGTGATAGGATGGGCTGCCCAAGACCTCAGGAGCTCACATCCAGTACAGAATGCCCAGGATGTCAGACATGGAGCATCAGGATTTAATATTAGCCCTCCTGCGGTTTGGTCTTACTATGGTCCAGACCTCTCTTTGGTATTCTCTTGTTCCTCCCTTTGGGGATTGGAATATTTATCCTGTGCCACTGGATTGCAGAAGTATGTAATTTGTTGGGAGGGGTGGTATTTGTTTTTTATAAATGCTCATAGCTCAGAGATTGCCTTGACTCTTGGAGGACACTTTGAACTCTTTTCCCTCCTGTGGTGCTGAGGATCAAACTCAGAGCCTTTGTACGCGCTAGGCAAATATTCTACCACTGAGCTACACCCTAGGTCTGGAGTTGGACTACTGAACAATGCTGTAATAGTTAAGACTTCCATACTCTTGGAGATGGACTGAATACATTTTGCAGGTAGAATGTTTGGATCTTAAATGTGCTTCAAAAACCCATGTGTTAAAGGCTTATTAGTCCTTAATTTGGCATTTTTGGCAGGTGGTGGAAACTTTAAGAGGTGGGGCCTAGTGGGAGGTCTTCTGTCACTGGGGGCAATACCTTCAAGGGGAGAGTGGCACTCTCACCGCTTCTTTCTCTTTCATTTCCCAGCTATGAAGCATGCAGTTTTCAACACATTGCCATCAGGATGTGCTGGCTCACCACAGGTCAAAAAACAATAGATAAAATCAATTATGGACTGAAATCATAAAAACTCTGAGCCAAAATAAACCTTTTCCAAGCTGACCATCTCAGATATTTGTTACAGTACAAAGAGTTGACTAATACTATATGATCCAGCAATTTCACTTCTGGGTATATATCCAGAAGAACTGAAAACAAGGTCTAAAAGAGGTATTTGTACATCCATGTTCATAGCAGCATTACTCACAATAGCTACAACACAGTAGCAGGCCGGGCACCGTAGCTCATACCTGTAATCCCAGCAACTTGGGAGGTAAGGCAGGAGGAACACAGGTTCAAGGCCAGAGGGAGCCTGTGTAACTTAGTGAGACCTTGTCTCAATTTAAAAAAATAAAAATTGGGCTGATAGTGCAGCCCAGTGGTAGAGTACTTATAAAGTATCTGCAAGGCCCTGGGTTCAACCCCCAAATAGCAACAAGAGAAAAAAAAAAACATGGTAGCAACACTAGTGTCCATTGACTGACAAACGAATGGGCAAGATGTGATATTACCTATGCAATGGAACGTTATTCAGTCTTAAAAAGGAAGGAAATTCTGCAAAATGCTACACTATAGATGAACTATGAGGATATTATGCTAAATGAAATAAACCAGTCATGAAAACATAAAACACTGTATGATTCCATTTATATGAGGTAGTCAAAATCACAGAGAAAGAAAGCTGAGCAGAGTGGTGCATGCCTGTAATCCTAATGACTTGGGAGGCTGAAGCAGGAGGATCAAGAGTTTGAGGTCAAAGCAGCCTGCACAATTTAGCAAGATGCTGTCTCATGGCATGGTATTTTCAGTTGCATCAGACATTTGTGAAAGCTAGACACTGAATAAGGGAGACAGGGTAAGAACTGATGCTTCTGAATTATGGTGCTGGAGATGAATACTGAACATACCGAGGACTGCCAAAAGAACCAACAGATTTGTCCTAAAAAAAGTGCAACCAGAGTGCTCCTGGGAAGAAGGATGGCTAGACTGCATCTTACGTATTTTGGACATGTCAGGAGGGACCAATCCCTGGAGAAGGACATCATGTTTGGGAGAGTGGCGGGTCACTGAAAAAAAGGAAGACCTTCAACTAGATGGGTGGACACAGTGTCTGCAACAATGGTCTTAAACATAAAAAAGATCATGTGCCTGGCACAGAATCGGGGAGTGTTTTGTTCTGTTGTACACAGAGTTGCTATGAGTCGGAACTGACTCAATAGCACCTAACAACAACAACAACTATCTCAAAATAAAACATAAAATAAGGGTCTGGGATGGTGCTCAGTAGTAGAGAACTTGCCTGGCATTCATAAGACCCTAGGTTCAACCCCCAAGTACTGGAAAAAAGAAAAAGAAAGGAAAGAAATGAGAGAGAGAGAGAGAGAGAGAGAGAGGGGCGGGGGAGGCAGGCAGACAGACAGACACAGACAGAAACAGCACGCAAGAGCGAGCAGGAGGGTGGGAGGGTAAGGGGGAGAGAGGGAGGGAGGGAAGAAGGAAGGAAGGAAGGAAGGAAGGAAGACCAACCAGGGTTACCAAGGTTTAGGAGAAGGGGAAATGGAAGTAATTGTTTAATGGACATGGAGTTTAAGTTTTACAAGATTAAAAGAGTTCTAGAGATGGATGGTAGTAACCGTTGTACCACACTGTTAATGACTTAATGCCACTGAACCACAAACTTAAAAATAAGATGATAAATTTTTGTGTATTTTACAATCTGAAAATCTGAAAAAATCATTATGTATTAAATTATGTTATGCATTTTTACACTAAGTTTTAAATTAAAAAAAGAAAAGATAACCACAAAACATTAGATACAAATCATGTATCTAATAAGGCCCTAGTATCCAGAATACATAAAGGTTTCTGAAAACTCAACAATATAAAGACAACCTAATTTTTTCAATGCACAAAGGACTTGAATAGACATCTTTCCATAGAAGATACACATTTGGCCAACTGGTTGATTAAGAAAGGCTCAACATCATCAATTGTTGTTGTTAGGTGCTACCAAGTTGGGTCCTACTTATAGTAACCCTATGCACAAAAGAATGAAACACTACTCAACACTGCATCATGCCTGGGACTACTGCCAATGCTTCTCTGCTATTCATAGGGTTTTTGACAGCTAACTGTTTTAGGACTGGGCTTCTGGGTCCTTGTCCCAAGCCTACAGCACCCAGTTATTTCCAGGCGGTATGCCATCCAAGGACTATTCAGGCCCGACCCTGCTTTGCTTCTCAGACACCAGGTTGGTATGAAATGCAAATCAAAACAACAATGAAGTATCACTTCACCCACCAGAAAAGGTACACTTGAAAATACATACAATATGCTGGGCACAGTGGCACATGCCTGTAATCCCAGGAACCCAGGAGGCTGAGGCTGGAGGATTGAAAGTTTGAGGCCAGAGGCAGCCTGTAAAACTTACACCCTGTTTCAAAATTAAAAAATTAAAAATAGAGTGGGGTTGCATCCTAGTGGTTGAGGACTTACAAAATGTGCAAGGTTGTGGGTTCAACCCCCAAGTACTAAAAGGAAAAGAAAGTATCAAGTGATTGTAAGGATACAGAAAAATTGGAACCCTCATACACTGCTGGTAGGAATGTATAGCGGTCTTCCAGCTTTGGAAAACTGCTTGGGAGTTCCTCACAAAATTAAACATAAATATATCAAAACATCTAGGAATTCCACCCTTGAGTATATACCCAAGAGAAATCAAAATATACATCCATACAAAAATTTTTAAACAATGTTAACAGTGGCATCATTCATAATAGTCAAAAAGTGCACACAACCCAAATATCCATCAAATAATGAACAACACAATGTGGTATATCCATAGAATGTAATACTATTTACCCATAAAAAGGAATGAAGTAGCTTGATACATGATCCAGTATAGACAAACCTTGAAAACATTAATCTTAGTGAAAGAAGATGGGCATAAAAAGCCACACACTGTATGAAAACATTTATATGAAATGCCCAGAATAGGAAAATCTCTAGAGACAGGAAGTAGTTTAGTGGTTGCCAAAAGCCTTAGAGAGGCAAGACTGAGGGGTAACTGTAAATGGGTACAGAGTTTCTTTCTGGGATAATAAAAATATTATGGAATTGAATAGTAGTGATAGTTACACAACCTTATGACTATATTAAAAACCACTGAATTTTATATATTTAGAGGTGAATTGTATGGTACTATAAATTATACCCTAAAGAAACAAGGAATAAAAAGAATATACATTCCATAAGCCATCAAAGCAATAATGTTTTCACATGGCATGTAGGTATAGTACATTCCAGATGAGAGGAGAAAGGAAAAGAAAATACTGTGCTGTCATTATTTCTAGGAAAACAAGCTGGGTGTGGTGGTGCATGCCTGTAATCCTAGCACCTCGGGAGACAGAGGCAAGAGGAGCACAAGTTCAAGGCCAGAGACAGCCTGCATAACTTAGCAAGACCCTGCCTCAAAAAAAAAAAATAATAATAATAATAAAAATAAAAATGAATGGCTGGGGGTACAGCTCAAGGGTAAAGCACCTGCAAAAAAGGATGTGCAAGTCCCTAAAAAAAGCCCACATAAACAAAAACAAAAAACCACTATGAAAACAGTGACTCCAAGACTCCTCACAAGATGTGCTCAAACACAGTTTGAATACCATTGGCCTGCGCTAATACTGGGCACATGATTTGCACTTAATGAATACTTAATGAATGATCAATTTTAACAGTTAAATTATTATTTAACCTACAGTGGGTAACACTGACAAAAAGCAATTAAGTTTAGTTATTCTGTATAGTTCATATTATGCAGACCTGCAAAATATTTTTTGACAACCTACGTGACTATACAAAATTAACACTTTCTGGATCCTGCATTTTGATACCCTAAGCTTGAGGTATAACATGGTGTACTAAGGAAGAGCTCTGGATCTAGACTCAGTCTGAGTCCAAATCCTGGCTCTGCTGCAAACTAGATGTGGGATCTTGTCCAAGGTACTTAACCCTTCTACACCTTCTTTCCTCACCTGTAAATGAGGATAATATAAAAAGGACTGAATTTATATTTCTTTGATCTTGCTATAGAAATTTGTACAGTACTATACAGTGAACTATCTCTTACCAGTATTTAAATACCATATGAAAACTGTCAGACTTGTGTAGCAACTAAACATACCTTTTTGCTTTTGTTCTCACCCTGTGGTGCTTAGGACTGAACCCAGAGCTTCACAAATGCTAGGCAAGTATTCTATCACTGAGCTACATACCTGGCCTCTAGCTATTTCTTTTTGAAAGTACAGGCTGTTTTGTATAGGTTAGGACTTTGTCTTTATTATTATTATTGTGGTGTTGTGGAATTGAACTCAGCCTTGGGCATACTTTGCAAGTGCTCTACAACTGAGCTACACTCTCAGCCCCTTTTTTATTTTTTTATCTTGAGACATGGTCTCACTAAATTACTCAGGCTGCTCTGGCTTCGAACTTGCAATTCTCCTGCCTCCTCCTCCAGAGTCACTGGGATTACAGGCATGTGCTACTATGTGTAGCCTGTTCATTTTTACTGGTGAACACTAAGCTTGAATGAATATTTTTTACTCTTTCCAGCCACTTCCCAATGCCCTCATTCATTGCTTTCTAGTGCCTCACTAGAAAACAGTCAATTTATCCAAGCCAACAAAATGAAAAAACTTCCTGAGAGGCTATAATAAGGTGATTCTCCCAGAGATTTTTTGGTTTTGGTTGGTTGATTTTGTTTGTTTTTGTGGGGTTTTTGTTTTGTTTTGCTTTGTTTGCGGTACTAGGGGGTTGAACCCAGGGATTCGCACAGGCTTTGCAAGAGCTCTACCACTAAACTGCATCCCCAGCCCATTATTTTACTTTTTATCTTAAGACAGGGTATCACTAAATTACACAGGCTGCCTCTGGCCTGAAATTTGTGATCCTCCCGCTTCAGCCTTCTTCAGCCTCCTGAAAGCTGGGATTACAGGTTTGTGCCACCCTGCCTGGCCCCAGAGGTATTTTTATCTCAAAAAACTCTCTCAGGAATTAAAACTTCTTAGACAATACAATTTGGCTCAGAGGATTATAGATACTAAACAAACAAATTGTGGAAAAAGGGATGGGAGGAGAGTGGTATGGAAAAGAAGGCTTACCTACCCACTGAAAACAGGGGTACTGATCAGAAGTCAGAAAACAGTCCTGATCGCAGCTCCAACATTATCTCACATGGTGATCTCAGTTACAAGATAAAATTTCAAAAGGTGCCTACTATAAAGTATAAATAGAAGTGTTTGATGAAGTAAATGGCTAAATGAATGAGTGAGCAACTTAGGCAGCTTCCCCTTCTATAATACTGAGAAAATAATACATCTGAGAAGCAATGCGGCATAGACATGTTGCTGTTGTTAGGTGCCATCAAGTCGTCTATGATTCATAGTGGCCATCATAGGGTTTTCAATGGCTGATTATTTCAGGATTATTTTGGGAATGGACCCCCACATCCTTCTCCCATTTTTGGGGTGCTGGAAATGGAACCCAGGTCCTTAAGAACTAGCGAGCAGTGTGCTCTACCAACTGAGCTAAACCCCAGCCCTGGCATATACATGGGGTGACAAAAATATGTATACACAACTTAAGTTTTAAAATTGTAATACTTGAGCTAGGCACTATGGCACACACCTATAATCCCTGCAACTCAAAAGGCAAAAGCAGAAGGATCGCTTGTTAGAAGCCAAAGGCAGCCTGGGTAACTTCAGTAGACCCTGTCTCAAGATAAAAAATTTAAAAATGGGCTGGGGTGCAGCTCAATGGTAGAGCGCTTGCAAAGTATGCGAGAGGCCTTCAGTTCAGCCCCCCAATACAATAATAATAATAATAATAATAATAATAATAATAAATTATAACACTCAATATATACGAATAACAAAAGATGAAAAGAGTCTCATTTGATTTCTTCAATTGCAAGAGGTACTGAAGGGTTACCATCCTAATTCAATTCCTCCTTGAAAAATAATACATAAGATAACATCTCTTAAAGTGTGTATACATTTTTTGACACCGTGGTATATTAAGAAGGGGGATATATTTTGAAGTGGTTCTAATTTCAAGATCTTCAGCAAATTATCTCTGTGAGTCACAGATTCCTACTCATCTATAAATAGGTTTCACAGGGTTTTTACATTGAAGCAGCGAAAAAAAAAATGCATAAACATGTCTAGTACAGTGCCTGGAACAAAACAGGTACTCTAATAAGTATTAGTTCCCTTCTCTCTCCTCCTTCAATGCACAGGACAATTATGGTCATACAATGAGAAAATATAATATGAAAATAATTTATAAACTATAATATATCACATACATCAAATCTCTCACTTGAAGAGGAAAATATGAATTCTTAATCTTTGTATTTAAGTACCTTTTCTTCTTTTTAGGATGTAGGGAACACATGGAAATATTATGCTGGTTTTTAATGGTCCCCAAATTATGTGATTATCTAGGATTCTAGAATGAAAACAACTCATTTAGTACCATGTAAACAACCCTAATTCCTCTAAGATTTATTTTTAACAATGCACATATCTGCTTTGAGTAGAGTGTCCTTTTCCTTTGACTGTTTTATCTCTTTCTAGAATTTTTTGTTTTTTTAAAAACATACCTCTATTTGCAGATGACTCAAGCTTAATTTTGTAACATTATTTTTCTAATTCAAACATCAATTTATTTCAGAAAAGAACACATCTCATTGAATTGTTATATCAAAATGGTCTTTTTTTATTAGGGATAAACAAAATTTACTGGCATCACCATCTACAGGTAAGTCTTGGATATTTTGTCTCTCTAAAACCAAAAACCTTCCACAGTCAATAAATTCAAACACTTTTTTCTAATCACAGACCCTACCTTGGCATTCTATAAAGAGCACAACATAATTAATGATACTTATTATGTATGTCAAGGTTAACTTTGAAGTAAAAATAAATTCTCTACTTTTACCAAAATGAGTTTTCCCTGAGAACTAATAAAAATTCTCTTTTAAGTAGTTTTTTTGTTAATAAGAAATATTTATAATTGCAAGTACAAATTTTGATTTTAAAGTCTAAAATTAAAATGTAAACACTGTACTGTTCTAGCTATACTAACCCAAAATAAATCTAATTCTGTGTGGTATTTAGTATTTACAAAATTGAACTAAATTTATGGGTATAATAATATCTTAATCTATCTGCATTACTAACAACCTACCCCAGACAAACGAAGGCGTTAAGTTTCCTTTCTGTATGTACATATTTGCTAGACTTAAAACATTACTTGTCATTAATTTTCACTTCCACTTCTGGATTATTTCAAGGAAGTGTTATTTTTTCATTTTTCACACTAGCCAACTACAGAAAAACTGCAAAGAGCAGAAAAACCTATCCAAGAAGTTGTTTTGGTTGGTTGGTGTTTGTTTTTGTGGTACTGGCGCAAACTTTGCAAGAGCTTTACCACTGAGCTGTATCCCAAACCCCTTTTTCTTTTTTTTTTATCTTGAGTCAAGGTCTTGCTAAATTACACAGGCTGCCTCTGGCTTGGAATTTGCAATCCATCTGTCTCCGCCTCCCCAGTCGCTGGGATTACAGGCATGAGCCAGGGCACCTGGCTATCTGAGAGTTTTAAGTAACTTTCTTCTGTTTATAACTATTTTTAAGCATAAAACAACTTAAAATTCTTATCTTTCCCAAAGTATACAGTTTTTAAGAAGTACTCTATAATTTGTTTATAAAAGCTTCATAGCACACTAGACACTAATGAATTCATTAATTACCTTAAGCACAGCTTTCTAAATGAAGCAATCTTTCATAATTTTACATGTTGTGACTAATTGGTACTACATGCAATGTGCAGCAAATTTCTAAGGAGACAGATGGGTGGTGCAAAGAAAATTTCTGCATACACATGCATACACACAAAGTCAACATTTCTTTTTAATCCATCCCACAACTCAACACTTGGGTATGGTATTAAATTATCAGATCCAATTGGGATTTTCCAATTCTATTATAGTTCTTATTACTTTATAATAGTTGTTATTACTTTAAAAACTGAAACAGGATATGTTCTATTTCACCAAGTGTTACAAACATTTTCGCTGCTACAAGACAGGGGAGAGATCTTTAGAAATAAAAGGTAATCTGATCCACTAGCGCTGATTAAATGCATGCCACCAATACACAACTAGAACTACATTTCTGGACACTAAGGTAACAAAGGGCTGGGATTTAGCTCAGTGGGTAGAGCGCTGTGCTGCAGTCTCTGAGGTCCTGAGCTCAATTCCCAGCACCACAAAAATGGGAGAAGGGCCTGGCAATCCACTCCCAAGGCAATCCCGAAACAGTCAGCCATTGAAAACCCTATGAGGGTCGCTATGAGCCGGATACGACTCGACGGCACCTAACAACAACAACAAGGTAACAAAAGGAGCAGAAAGTCAAATGTCTAAGGAATTACTTTTATATCAAAAATATATCAAAATGAAGAAACATGATATACCAAAACTAATATCTCAGACAAGGTACAAAATTCATCTGATTTAAGTTTTAAGATTCTTCTTTAAAAATGTTTAATCAAAGTTGTTAACATAACAGCAACCCATCTCATTCAGGTCAGACTAGAAATTCTACTAATGTGCTTCTTTCAGGTGTAAACATCTCATTCTTCTGTATCAAGGATCTGAAACCTCTTGCGGAGGCGTGCAGCACACTCGGGAAGTGCTCTCTGTTTACAAATATGAATCTCACAGTTACCCACGTCAAAAGCGCGCATTACCACCATTTGACTGGGGGGCGGGGGAAAGAGAGAAGGCGGGCGAGCAAGAAACGAGATCCACACACACCTCTGTCTTCTCTCCACCAGGGCGAGCCCACAGAAGGTATTATGTATTATACTTGTGTATAGTTACATGTGTTATATATACACCTATACCTAAGCAAGGGTGAAATGAAAGACACACATGACAGGGAATCATACTGGACCCAAGAGAACGCTCAAGCCCATCCCATAAACTCAAAGGCCGCCCAGCCGTTCGACAACAGGTTTCGGCCCGGGCCTGGGGCCCAGAGCCCCAGCCTCTCTGTGGAGTTTGGCCCCAGAGTCCTAAAGCCCTCCTCAGGCCGCCCAGGCCGCCGTCCCCACCTCCCTCATCTCAGCCTTCCCCTGGGACATCCTGAAGCCCTTTCCCACGCAGAAGAAAGTGTCAGGCCCCAAGGGGGCGGCGGAGACGCGCTCGTGCCGGGCCCCGACACCTGCGAGGCGCGGCACCTGAGGAGGGCGAGCGGGGGCCGCCGGCCTTCCCGAGCACACCCCCTCGGCAACCCGCGCCGCGCGGCCGCCCGAACCTCCGTACCTGCGAGGCCCGCGAACTACAGGCGCGCGCGGCGCCTCCTCATCTCAGTGGCTCCCGCTCCCCCTCTGCCTCCCGCCGCCGCCGCCGCCGCCGCCGTCGTCGTCGCTGCCGCTGGAGGCCGGGACACGACGAGCTCAGGACTCCACCGCCATGTCCGCCGCGCCGCGAACTGCATTGTGGGGGGGAAGGGATGGGGAGGGGGAGGAGGGAGAAGGAGAGAAAGAGGAGGACCCGCTGAGGGGAGGGGGCTGAAGAAGAGTGGGCGCGGGGGAGCGGGGGAGGGGAAAGAGGGACGGAGCCCTGAATAGGCTCCTGACCCCGGAGGCCAGAAGACCCGCTCGGAGACCTGGCAGCGGAGACTCTGGGGAGCGTGTTCAGGGATGTCTTCTTCCTCCGTTCTGGGGTCCCCGGGCACCAGTTAAACTGAGGCGGGGGCGGGGTGGTAAACATTCGGGGGGAGGGGCGACGATCCGGGGCTGGTGGCGGCCGCGAGGAGACAATGGGGAGGGGGCCGAGGTGGGAGGACAGCGCACTCCCACCCACGCGGAGGGAAGGGGAGCTTGCGAGGAGGCTCCTCAGCTCTCTAGGAGAGGGCGGGCCCCCTAGCGGAGGCGCGCGGGGAGGGGCGGGGCCGCCCAAAGAGGGTCGCCTGGTCCCGCAGCCCACAGGGTGCCCCAGGGAGCGTCGCCAGGAAGCTGGCGAGCCTCAGGGGCCTGGGGTCTCGGGCATGGCCGCGGCGCTCAGTTCAGGTTCCTGGCCCAGACTCCCAGGCAGGAAAGGGGGCCTGAAAGACTCGTCGGCCCCTAGCTCCCAAAGCAATTCCCGGGGAGAGGAATCCTGGATTGGGACTGTCCAAGTCTCCGCGGATCCCCGGCGACTAAGGCAGGCTTCCCAGCACCTTCGGGGAGCTAGCCAGAGGAAGCTCCTGGGGTCGCCCCCCACCCATTCACCGTGGCCACCAGCCCACCACTGCGGGACCTTGTTCCCTGTAAAAAGCAGACAATTCAGGAAATAGCTCCACAAAGAAATTTTGAGAAAGATTTTAGAAATCATTTGTTTAGTTTCAAGTGGTTAGAGCCGACATCAATGGGCCCCTCCTCCACTTGCTTTTAATGTATTGTTTGTTGTTAGGTGCCGTGGAGTCGGCTTCGACTCATAGTGACCCTCATAGGGCTTTCAATGGCTGATTGTTTGGGGGTTGCTTTGTAAGTGGATTGCCACGTCTTTCTCCCATTTTAACATACTGTTATTGTTGTTAGGTGCTGTCAAATCGGTGAGGAAACACTACTGTCAGTGCTTCTCTGCTATTCATAGAGTTTTCAACGGCTGATTGTTTTTTGGTAGTGGATTGTTTGGTCCTTCTCCCAAGCCTTCCCCACCTGGTGCTCCCAAGCGGTCTCCCACCCAAGTACTAACCAGGCCAGATGCTGCTTAGCTTCTGAGATCACAGCTACAGGCGGTGATGCACTCCTGTAACCCAGCAATTTGGGAGGCTGAAACAGGAGAATCCCAAGTTTGAGGCTAGAGGCAGCCTGTGCAATTTAGCCAGACCTTGTCTCAAGGTAAAAAATAAAAAGGTTTGGAGGTGCAACTCAGTGGTAGAGCACTTGCAAAAAGCGTGCAAGGCCTTGCCCCCCAGTACCGAAAAAATAATAAAGTCATGATCAAAGAACACTTAACAGTTTTTTTGTTTTTGTTGTACTGGAGTGTTGAGCCAGGGGTCTCACATATGCTTTCTGGGAGCGCTTAACCACTGGGCCATAGCTCCCAGCCCATTTTCTACTTTGTGTTTTGAGAGTCTCCCTAAATTATGCAGGCTGCCGCTGGCCTCGAACTTCTGTTCCTCCTGCCTCTACCCGCTAAGATTAAAGGCATTCACCACCATACCTGGCTGTAATTTATTTTTAGGACTCCAGCCTCTGAGATTATTCAACCATTCCTGACCTCAGAGCTAGACAAATCACACAATCCTTAAATTGGATACATTTGTTGTTGTTGTTGTTGTTGTTGTTGTTGTTAGGTGCTGGCAAGTCAGATCCGACTCATAGTGATCCTGTGTACAGTAGAACAAAACACTATCTGACACTATGCCATGCACACAGTTTTTTTGTGTTTGAGCCCACTGGTCCAACCACCGTTTTTGTTCTCATTTTGAGTCATGCCAGGTCAGCAAATGGGGGGTCCCAGGGGCTTTACTCCATGTCATTAAGGTCCTAGACTCTTAAGAGGCAACTCTTCCCTAGTTGTCTTTAGCATGTCTTCCAGCCTAAGGGGGCTTATTCTCTGCACTATATTTGACAGTGCCTCTATGCTATTCATAGTGTTTTCAATGGCTAATTGTTTTGAGAGTGGGCTGCCAGGTCCTTCTCCCTAATCTGTTTTGGTCTGAAAGCTCAGCTGAAACCTGTCCACCATGAGTGGCTCTGCTAGTATCTGAAATACTGGTGGCATAGCACTTAGCATCATAGCAACACACAAGCCCCCATAGCAGAACAAACTGACAGGCACATGGGGGAAGTTGGATACATGTTAGACAAGAAAAGAATATGACAACCATGGTTATGGGGGTGAAGGAGAGATGCTAAATCTTAATTATCCACAAAATAATGCCTTATAAAATTTCTTATGACCCATAGGCTGGAACTGGTAAGAGGTTACAGAGGTATAATTCTCTTTGTATAGTTCAGCTTCTTTTCACTACACACCAGAATTGAACACCTATTTATTTATGCTGTCTGAATTCTAAGAGCTAATAAGTTTGGTGAAAAAGGACCAAGCATTACCCACTAACTGCTAGCCATTGAGCTAAGGACTTCATATATTTCACCATCTAATCTTCACAATAATCTCATGACTAGGTACTATTGCTTTCACCTGTTGTTGTTGTTGTAGGTGCCATTGTATCAGAATCCAACTCATAGTGACCCTATGTACTTACAGATGAGAAAACAAAGGCTCTGAACATTAGAGCATTTCCTCCTCCTCCTCCTCCTCCTCTTCCTCCTCCTCCTCCTCCTCTTCCTCTTCCTTCATTGGGTAGTTGAACCCAAGACCTCACACATGATTTCACAAATGCTCTACCACTGAACTGTACCCCCAGCCCATTTTCTTACTTTTTTTATTTTGAGGCAGGGTCTCATTAAGCTATGCAGGCTGCCTCTGGCCTCGAATTTGCTATCCTCCTGCCTCTACCTCCCAAGTCACTGAGATTACAAGTATGAGCCACCATACCTGGCTATAAGTGCATTTCACACAAACACACACACACACACACACACACACACACGCGCGCGCGCGCGCCTGTATAACCCTTCCAGGCCCAGGTATGATGGATAGAGTACTATATTTCAAGCCAAAAAGCCCTTCCTGGTTTGGTCATTTATCAACTGGATATCTTTGGGCAAATACACTTTCTGTGTTTCCTCATCTATAAATGTTTTTAATGCATCCCTATTTCAGAGACATAATGTAAGAAACAGTAGGAAACAAAAGTGTAAACCTAGCGCTAGGCTGGGTGGCTTACACTTGTAATCCTAGCATTCAGGAGACCAGCTTGGGCTACACAGTGATATTCTGTCTCAGAAAACTTAGGGCTGGGAATGTAGCTCAGTGGCAAAGTGCTTGCCTAGCATGTGGGAAGGTCCTAGGTTCAGTCTCCAGCACTGGAAGGAAAAAAATTCAAAACTGATACCTTATAGACACATTAAGATAAAACCAAAATGCTCTTCACTGTAGACATCAGTATTCTTGAACCTGGACCAGTTTCAATTGAGTAAACGTTTCCTGGTTACTTAGTATGAGCAAAGCATTGAGCTCAGTGCCTAAAGATACAAAGACAAACCACAGATTGATTGCTATCTTAGAGATAACCATTGAGTAAGGAAAGTGGCCCTACTGTACTAAAATAAAGGAACAGGTCGCCAGGTGGCACATACCTGTAATCCCAGCGCTCAGAAGGCAGAGGCAGGAGGATTGCCACAAATTTAAGGACAGCCAGGACTACATAGCAAGACCCTGACTCAAAAACATAAAAACAAATAAATTAATTTTTAAAAACAACAGCTCATATGAACAAAAGACTGGGCAAATACAAGGAGAATGTGATAAACTCCACAGGGGTAAAGCTTCAGTGGAAAAGGCAGACAATACCTGCAAGTTAAATGCCACATTTGTGAGTCCGATGACAACATTTAGTCTGAAGTGTGCAGAAGATAGAGTCTGAAGAAAGCTGAAGAAAGATGGAGAGTCCCAACACCTCTCTGCCCTTAGCTTTTTAAGATAACCCTTCTACCACCTTTTCTATTCCTCAAGACCTAGCTCAATCTCATTTCTTCTACTAAATCTTCCTCTCTTCCTCTCCCAACTACCCCTCTCATATACACTCCACAGACTATGATCCCTCCAATCTCTGAATCCCACCACAATACTTTTACCAATATGACCCCAACAGATTGCAAACTTGAGCACAAATACTTGCATTATTTACAAGACCCATATACTTGTACTTGAAAATTTTGACTACTATAATCTTGTTTATCATCACAACTGAGTAATACAAGTATTCTGACATAAAGAATGAGTGAATCTGGGGCTTAATTAGTGCCCAGGATCATAAATAAATCACAGGCAAAACTAGATTCCAGCCCTGTATTCTTTCCACAGAACTAAAAACAGATTAATGAAAAATAAAATTATAAATGCCTGAATGCCCTGTAAAAATACTCTGAGGACTTAGATCTAATACTTTCTAGTACAACATTATGGTTGTAGTTAAATTTTCAAATTTACCGTCCTAATCTGGAAGCTCTAGGAACCCAGTTTCATCCCAACAGGTGAAAATAATTTAGAGCAAAATTTTTATTTAATCCTTTCTAATGAGAAATATAATATTCATATTCTATTATTTTCCTTGGCAACACATTATTGTTGTTAGGTGCCATCAAGTTCGGTCCAATTCATAGCAACCCTATGTACAACAGAACAAAACACTTCCTGATACTGTGCCAGGTACACAATCTTATGTTTAAACCCATTGTTGCAGACACTGTGTCAATCCATCTAGTTGCGAGTTTTCCTTTTCTTTGTTGACCTGCCACTCTCCCAAACATGATGTCATTCTCCAGGGATTGGTCCCTCCTGATAATATGTTTAAAATATCTAGGACGTAATCTAGCCATCCTTGATTCCAACCAGCACTCTGGTTGCACCACTTCTAGGACAGAACGTTTGGGTTTTTTTTTTTTTTTTTTTTTTTGCAGTCCATGATATAATCAATATTTGTCTCCAGCACCATATTTCAAAAGCATCAGTTCTTCTCCTATCCCCTTAATCAGTTTTCAGCTTTCACAGCCATATAATGTGACTGAAAATACCATGGCATGAGTGAGATTCACTTTCGTGTTTAATGTGACATCTTTACTTTTCAACACTCTTAAGAAGGTCTTTTGCAACAGCTTTTCCCAAGGCAATGGGTCTTTTCATGTCTTGACTGATGTTTGCACGGATGTTGATTGTAGAACCAAGTAAAGCAAAATCTTGGACAATCTGAATCTTTTCTCCATTTATCATGAAGTTGACCCAGTTGTAAGGATTTTTGTTGAGATGATGAGGCACAATCCATACTGAAGGTTGTGTTCTTTGGTCTTCATCAGAAAATGTTTCAAATCATCTTCACTTTCAGCAAGCAGAGTTGTATCATCTGTGTAACACAGGTTGTTAATGAATCTTCCTCCAATCATGATGTCACATTTTTCTTCATAAAGTCCAACTTCTCAGATTATTTGCTCAGCATAGAGATTGAAGAGGTAGAGTGAAAGGATACAGCCCTGATGCACACCTTTCTTGACTTTAAACCAGGCAGTGTTTCCTTGTTCTGTTTAACTGACTGCCTCCTGGTTCTTGTATAGATTCCTCATGGGTACAATTAGGTGCCCTGGTATTCCCATTTTCGAAGTGTTTTTCATGATTGGTTATGATCCACACAGTCAAATGTCTTTGTGTAGTCAATAAAACATAGACATCTTTCTGGTATTCTCTGATTTTGACTAATATCCATCCCACATCAGCAATGATGTCCCTGGTTTCATGCCCTCTTCTGAATCTGGCTTGATTTTCTGGCAGTTCCCGGTCATAATACTTCCATAGTCATTTTTGAATGATCTTTAGCAAAATTTTGCTTGCATGAGATATTAATGATATCATTTGATAGTTTCCACATTTGGTTGGATCCCTTTTCTTAGAAATAGGCACAAATATGGATTTCTTCCAGTCAGTTGGGCGGGTAGCTGTTTTCCAAGTCTCTCAGAATAAGCAGGTTAGCACCTCCAGTGCTGCATCTGTCTGTTGAAACATCGCTATTGATATTCCATCAATTCCTGGAACTTGTGTTTCACCAATGCCTTCAAGGCAGCTTCCACTTCTTCTTTTAGTACCATTGGTTCTTCATCATATGCAACCTCTTGAAATTGTTGGTTATCCACCAATTCTTTTTTTGTATAAAGACTATGTGTATTCCTTCCATCTTTTGATGTTTCCTGTGTTGTTTACTATTTTCCCTGTAGAATTCTTCACTGTTGTCATTCGAGGCTTGAATATTTTCTTCAATTCTTTAAACTTGAGAAAAACAAAGTGTGTTTTTTCCTTTTGGTTTTCTACCTCCAGCTGTTTGCATATGTCATTATAATATTTTATTTTGTCTTCTCTAGCTGCCCTTTGAAATCTTCAGTTTATTTCCTTAACTTCATCATGTCTTCCTTTTACTTTAGCTGCTCAGTGTTCAAGGGCAAATTTCAGAGCCTCTTTTGAAATGTAATTTGGTCTTTTCTTTTTTTTTCCTGTCTTTTTATGACCCTTTCCTTTCCTCATGAATGATGTCTTTGATGTATTGCCACAATTCCTCTGGTCTTTGATGTAGTGTCTTTAACACATCAAACCTATTCTTGAGGTAGTCTCTGTACTCAGATGGGATATACTCAAGGTCATACCTTGGCTCTTATACACTTGTTCTGCAATAGGTTGCTCAGGTTTGATGTGTTTGGTGTAGCTCATTAATAGAGCACTTGCTTAGCATGTACAAGACCCCAGGTTTGATTTCCAGCACCAAAAGAAAAAAAATTATTTCACTCATAGTCATTCAGGTTCAAAGCTCAAGATCTGGCAGGAGAGGGCATTGTTTTGGCCTCTGATGAGGGTAGCAAATGGTGTATAGAAGCAAGGGGTCACATTTCCAACCAGGAAGTAGAAAGCTGGGTGGGGCCAGGCCCAGGATTTCATAGCAATTCTCTCAGGAGAACTTTCTAAAAGCCTGCTAAGGGCAGGGCCCTAAATGATGTAATAACCTTCTACTTGCTATTGTTGTTGTTAGGTGCCATGGAGTCGGTATCCGACTTGTAGTGACCCTCATAGGGTTTTCAATGGCTGACTGTTTCGGGATTGCCTTGGGCGTGGATTGCCAGGTCCTTCTCCCATTTTGGGGATGCTGGGAATTGAACTCGGGACCTCAGAGACTGCAGCGCAGCGCTCTACCCACTGAGCTAAATCCCAGCCCCAACCTTCCACTAAGCCCCACCTATTAAAGGTTCCATCATCTCCTACATGACCTCACTGGGAACCAAGCTCCTA